>JBBDGT010000254.1:0-15288 GCA_037306005.1 Rhinophrynus dorsalis | reverse complement strand
TGGTGTCCCTGTATTTAGGAGATCAGACTGTGCGGTGTATATAAGTGTATCACCCTAGTATCCCTGTGTTTAGGAGATCAGACTGTGCGGTGTGTATATAAGTGTATCACACTGGTGTCCCTGTGTTTAGGAGATCAGACTGTGCGGTGTGTATATAAGTGTATCACCCTGGTGTCCCTGTGTTTAGGAGATCAGACTGTGTGGTGTGTATAAGTGTATCACCCTGGTGTCCCTGTGTTTAGGAGATCAGACTGTGTGGTGTGTATAGAAGTGTATCACCCTGATGTCCCTGTGTTTAGGAGATCAGACTGTGTGGTGTGTATAGAAGTGTATCACCCTGGTATCCCTGTGTTTAGGAGATCAGACTGTGTGGTGTGTATATAAGTGTATCACCCTGGTATCCCTGTGTTTAGGATATTAGACTGTGTGGTGTGTATATAAGTGTATCACCCTGGTGTCCCTGTTTTTAGGATATTAGACTGTGTGGTGTGTATAGAAGTGTATCACCCTGGTGTCCCTGTGTTTAGGAGATCAGACTCTGTAGTGTGTATATAAGTGTATCACCCTGGTATCCCTGTGTTTAGGAGATCAGACTGTGTGGTATGTATAGAAGTGTATCACCCTGATGTCCCTGTGTTTAGGAGATCAGACTGTGTGGTGTGTATATAAGTGTATTACCCTGGTGTCCCTGTGTTTAGGAGATCAGACTGTGTGGTGTGTATAGAAGTGTATTACCCTGGTGTCCCTGTGTTTAGGAGATCAGACTGTGTGGTGTATATATAAGTGTATCACCCTGATGTCCCTGTGTTTAGGAGATCAGACTGTGTGGTGTGTATATAAGTGTATCACCCTGGTATCCCTGTGTTTAGGAGATCAGACTGTGTGGTGTGTATATAAGTGTATCACCCTGGTGTCCCTGTCTTTAGGAGATCAGACTGTGTGGTGTGTATAGAAGTGTATCACCCTGGTGTCCCTGTGTTTAGGAGATCAGACTGTGTGGTGTGTATAGAAGTGTATCACACTGGTGTCCCTGTGTTTAGGAGATCAGACTGTGTGGTGTGTATAGAAGTGTATCACCCTGGTGTCCCTGTGTTTAGGAGATCAGACTGTGTGGTGTGTATAGAAGTGTATCACCTTGGTGTCCCTGTGTTTAGGATATCAGACTGTGTGGTGTGTATATAAGTGTATCACCCTGGTGTCCCTTTGTTTAGGAGATCAGACTGTGTGGTGTGTATATAAGTGTATCACCCTGGTGTCCCTGTGTTTAGGAGATCATACTGTGTGGTGTGTATAGAAGTGTATCACCCTGGTGTCCCTGTGTTTAGGAGATCAGACTGTGTGGTGTGTATATAAGTGTATCACCCTGGTGCCCCTGTGTTTAGGAGATCAGACTGTATAGTGTGTATAGAAGTGTATCACCTTGGTGTCCCTGTGTTTAGGAGATCAGACTGTGTGGTGTGTATATAAGTGTATCACCCTGGTGTCCCTGTGTTTAGGAGATCAGACTGTGTGGTGTGTATAGAAGTGTATCACCCTGGTGTCCCTGTGTTTAGGAGATCAGACTGTGTGGTGTGAATATAAGTGTATCACCCTGGTGTCCCTGTGTTTAGGAGATCACACTGTGAGATGTGTATAGAAGTGTATCACCCTGGTGTCCCTGTGTTTAGGAGATCAGACTGTGTGATGTCTATATAAGTGTATTACCCTGGTGTCCCTGTGTTTAGGAGATCAGACTGTGTGGTGTGTATATAAGTGTATCACCCTGGTATCCCTGTGTTTAGGATATTAGACTGTGTGGTGTGTATATAAGTGTATCACCCTGGTGTCCCTGTGTTTAGGATATTAGACTATGTGGTGTGTATATAAGTGTATCACCCTGGTGTGCCTGTTTTTAGGATATTAGACTGTGTGGTGTGTATATAAGTGTATCACCCTGGTGTCCCTGTGTTTAAGAGATCAGACTGTGTGGTGTGTATATATGTGTATCACCCTGGTGTCCCTGTGTTTAGGAGATCAGACTGTGTGGTGTGTATAGAAGTGTATTACCCTGGAGTCCCTGTGTTTAGGAGATCAGACTGTGTGGTGTATATATAAGTGTATCACCCTGATGTCCCTGTGTTTAGGAGATCAGACTGTGTGGTGTGTATATAAGTGTATCACCCTGGTGTCCCTGTGTTTAGGAGATCAGACTGTGTGGTGTGTATATAAGTGTATCACCCTGGTGTCCCTTTGTTTAGGAGATCAGACTGTGTGGTGTGTATATAAGTGTATCACCCTGGTGTCCTGTGTTTAGGAGATCAGACTGTGTTGTGTGTATATAAGTGTATCACTCTGGTGTCCCTGTGTTTAGGAGATCAGACTGTGTGGTGTGTATATAAGTGTATCACCCTGGTGTCCCTGTGTTTAGGAGATCAGACTGTGTGGTGTGTATAGAAGTGTATCACCCTGGTGTCCCTGTGTTTAGGAGATCAGACTGTGTGGTGTGTATATAAGTGTATCACCCTGGTGTCCCTGTGTTTAGGAGATCAGACTGTGTGGTGTGTATATAAGTGTATCACCCTGGTGTCCCTGTGTTTAGGAGATCAGACTGTGTGGTGTGTATATAAGTGTATCACTCTGGTGTCCCTGTGTTTAGGAGATCAGACTGTGTGGTGTGTATATAAGTGTATCACCCTGGTGTCCCTGTGTTTAGGAGATCAGACTGTGTGGTGTGTATATAAGTGTATCACCCTGGTGTCCCTTTGTTTAGGAGATCAGACTGTGTGGTGTGTATAGAAGTGTATCACCCTGGTGTCCCTGTGTTTAGGAGATCAGACTGTGTGGTGTGTATAGAAGTGTATCACCCTGGTGTCCCTGTGTTTAGGAGATCAGACTGTGTGGTGTGTATATAAGTGTATCACCCTGGTGTCCCTGTGTTTAGGAGATCAGACTGTGTGGTGTGTATATAAGTGTATCACCCTGGTGTCCCTTTGTTTAGGAGATCAGACTGTGTGGTGTGTATATAAGTGTATCACCCTGGTGTCCTGTGTTTAGGAGATCAGACTGTGTTGTGTGTATATAAGTGTATCACTCTGGTGTCCCTGTGTTTAGGAGATCAGACTGTGTGGTGTGTATATAAGTGTATCACCCTGGTGTCCCTGTGTTTAGGAGATCAGACTGTGTGGTGTGTATAGAAGTGTATCACCCTGGTGTCCCTGTGTTTAGGAGATCAGACTGTGTGGTGTGTATATAAGTGTATCACCCTGGTGTCCCTGTGTTTAGGAGATCAGACTGTGTGGTGTGTATATAAGTGTATCACCCTGGTGTCCCTGTGTTTAGGAGATCAGACTGTGTGGTGTATAGAAGTATATCACCCCGGTGTCCCTGTGTTTAGGAGATCAGACTGTGTGGTGTGTATAGAAGTGTATCACCCTGGTGTCCCTGTGTTTAGGAGATCAGACTGTGTGGTGTGTATAGAAGTGTATCACCCTGGTGTCCCTGTGTTTAGGAGATCAGACTGTGTGGTGTGTATAGAAGTGTATCACCCTGATGTCCCTGTGTTTAGGAGATCAGACTGTGTGGTGTGTATATAAGTGTATCACCCTGGTGTCCATGTGTTTAGAAGATCAGACTGTGTGGTGTGTATATAAGTGTATCACCCTGGTGTCCATGTGTTTAGGAGATCAGACTGTGTGGTGTGTATATAAGTGTATCACCCTGGTGTCCCTGTGTTTAGGAGATCAGACTGTGTGGTGTGTATAGAAGTGTATCACCCTGATGTCCCTGTGTTTAGGAGATCAGACTGTGTGGTGTGTATAGAAGTGTATCACCCCGATGTCCCTGTGTTTAGGAGATCAGACTGTGTGGTGTGTATATAAGTATATCACCCCGGTGTCCCTGTGTTTAGGAGATCAGACTGTGTGGTGTGTATATAAGTGTATCACCCTGGTGTCCCTGTGTTTAGGAGATCAGACTGTGTGGTGTGTATAGAAGTGTATCACCCTGGTGTCCCTGTGTTTAGGAGATCAGACTGTGTGGTGTGTATAGAAGTGTATCACCCTGATGTCCCTGTGTTTAGGAGATCAGACTGTGTGGTGTGTATATACGTGTATCACCCTGGTGCCCCTGTGTTTAGGAGATCAGACTGTATAGTGTGTATAGAAGTGTATCACCTTGGTGTCCCTGTGTTTAGGAGATCAGACTGTGTGGTGTGTATATAAGTGTATCACCCTGGTGTCCCTGTGTTTAGGATATCAGACTGTGTGGTGTGTATAGAAGTGTATCACCCTGGTGTCCCTGTGTTTAGGAGATCAGACTGTGTGGTGTGTATATAAGTGTATCACCCTGGTGTCCCTGTGTTTAGGAGATCAGACTGTATAGTGTGTATAGAAGTGTATCACCCTGGTGTCCCTGTGTTTAGGAGATCAGACTGTGTGGTGTGTATATAAGTGTATCACCCTGGTGTCCCTGTGTTTAGGATATCAGACTGTGTGGTGTGTATAGAAGTGTATCACCCTGGTGTCCCTGTGTTTAGGAGATCAGACTGTGTGGTGTGTATATAAGTGTATCACCCTGGTGTCCCTGTGTTTAGGAGATCACACTGTGAGATATGTATATAAGTGTATCACCCTGGTGTCCCTGTGTTTAGGAGATCAGACTGTGTGATGTCTATATAAGTGTATCACCCTGGTGTCCCTGTGTTTAGGAGATCAGACTGTGTGGTGTGTATATAAGTGTATTACCCTGGTGTCCCCGTGTTTAGGAGATCAGTCTGTGTGGTGTATATAAGTGTATCACCCTGGTGTCCCTGTGTTTAGGAAATCAGACTGTGTGGTGTGTATATAAGTGTATCACCCTGGTGTCCCTGTGTTTAGGATATCAGATTGTGTGGTGTGTATATAAGTGTATCACCCTGGTGTCCATGTGTGTAGTAGAACAGACTGTGTGGTGTGTATATAAGTGTATCACCCTGGTGTCCCTGTGTTTAGGAGATCAGAATGTGTGGTGTGTATATAAGTGTATCACCCTGGTGTCCCTGTGTTTAGGAGATCAGACTGTGTGGTGTGTATATAAGTGTATCACCCTGGTGTCCCTGTGTTTAGGAGATCAGACTGTGTGGTGTATAGAAGTATATCACCCCGGTGTCCCTGTGTTTAGGAGATCAGACTGTGTGGTGTGTATAGAAGTGTATCACCCTGATGTCCCTGTGTTTAGGAGATCAGACTGTGTGGTGTGTATATAAGTGTATCACCCTGGTGTCCATGTGTTTAGAAGATCAGACTGTGTGGTGTGTATATAAGTGTATCACCCTGGTGTCCATGTGTTTAGGAGATCAGACTGTGTGGTGTGTATATAAGTGTATCACCCTGGTGTCCCTGTGTTTAGGAGATCAGACTGTGTGGTGTGTATAGAAGTGTATCACCCTGATGTCCCTGTGTTTAGGAGATCAGACTGTGTGGTGTGTATAGAAGTGTATCACCCCGATGTCCCTGTGTTTAGGAGATCAGACTGTGTGGTGTGTATATAAGTATATCACCCCGGTGTCCCTGTGTTTAGGAGATCAGACTGTGTGGTGTGTATATAAGTGTATCACCCTGGTGTCCCTGTGTTTAGGAGATCAGACTGTGTGGTGTGTATAGAAGTGTATCACCCTGGTGTCCCTGTGTTTAGGAGATCAGACTGTGTGGTGTGTATAGAAGTGTATCACCCTGATGTCCCTGTGTTTAGGAGATCAGACTGTGTGGTGTGTATATACGTGTATCACCCTGGTGCCCCTGTGTTTAGGAGATCAGACTGTATAGTGTGTATAGAAGTGTATCACCTTGGTGTCCCTGTGTTTAGGAGATCAGACTGTGTGGTGTGTATATAAGTGTATCACCCTGGTGTCCCTGTGTTTAGGATATCAGACTGTGTGGTGTGTATAGAAGTGTATCACCCTGGTGTCCCTGTGTTTAGGAGATCAGACTGTGTGGTGTGTATATAAGTGTATCACCCTGGTGTCCCTGTGTTTAGGAGATCAGACTGTATAGTGTGTATAGAAGTGTATCACCCTGGTGTCCCTGTGTTTAGGAGATCAGACTGTGTGGTGTGTATATAAGTGTATCACCCTGGTGTCCCTGTGTTTAGGATATCAGACTGTGTGGTGTGTATAGAAGTGTATCACCTTGGTGTCCCTGTGTTTAGGAGATCAGACTGTGTGGTGTGTATATAAGTGTATCACCCTGGTGTCCCTGTGTTTAGGAGATCACACTGTGAGATGTGTATATAAGTGTATCACCCTGGTGTCCCTGTGTTTAGGAGATCAGACTGTGTGATGTCTATATAAGTGTATCACCCTGGTGTCCCTGTGTTTAGGAGATCAGACTGTGTGGTGTGTATATAAGTGTATTACCCTGGTGTCCCCGTGTTTAGGAGATCAGTCTGTGTGGTGTATATAAGTGTATCACCCTGGTGTCCCTGTGTTTAGGAGAACAGACTGTGTGGTGTGTATATAAGTGTATCACCCTGGTGTCCCTGTGTTTAGGAGATAAGAATGTGTGGTGTGTATATAAGTGTATCACCCTGGTGTCCCTGTGTTTAGGAGATCAGACTGTGTGGTGTGTATATAAGTGTATCACCCTGGTGTCCCTGTGTTTAGGAGATCAGACTGTGTGGTGTATAGAAGTATATCACCCCGGTGTCCCTGTGTTTAGGAGATCAGACTGTGTGGTGTGTATATAAGTGTATCACCCTGGTGTCCCTGTGTTTAGGAGATCAGACTGTGTGGTGTGTATAGAAGTGTATCACCCTGGTGTCCCTGTGTTTAGGAGATCAGACTGTGTGGTGTGTATAGAAGTGTATCACCCTGATGTCCCTGTGTTTAGGAGATCAGACTGTGTGGTGTGTATATAAGTGTATCACCCTGGTGTCCATGTGTTTAGAAGATCAGACTGTGTGGTGTGTATATAAGTGTATCACCCTGGTGTCCATGTGTTTAGGAGATCAGACTGTGTGGTGTGTATATAAGTGTATCACCCTGGTGTCCCTGTGTTTAGGAGATCAGACTGTGTGGTGTGTATAGAAGTGTATCACCCTGATGTCCCTGTGTTTAGGAGATCAGACTGTGTGGTGTGTATAGAAGTGTATCACCCCGATGTCCCTGTGTTTAGGAGATCAGACTGTGTGGTGTGTATATAAGTATATCACCCCGGTGTCCCTGTGTTTAGGAGATCAGACTGTGTGGTGTGTATATAAGTGTATCACCCTGGTGTCCCTGTGTTTAGGAGATCAGACTGTGTGGTGTGTATAGAAGTGTATCACCCTGGTGTCCCTGTGTTTAGGAGATCAGACTGTGTGGTGTGTATAGAAGTGTATCACCCTGATGTCCCTGTGTTTAGGAGATCAGACTGTGTGGTGTGTATATAAGTGTATCACCCTGGTGTCCATGTGTTTAGAAGATCAGACTGTGTGGTGTGTATATAAGTGTATCACCCTGGTGTCCATGTGTTTAGGAGATCAGACTGTGTGGTGTGTATATAAGTGTATCACCCTGGTGTCCCTGTGTTTAGGAGATCAGACTGTGTGGTGTGTATAGAAGTGTATCACCCTGATGTCCCTGTGTTTAGGAGATCAGACTGTGTGGTGTGTATAGAAGTGTATCACCCCGATGTCCCTGTGTTTAGGAGATCAGACTGTGTGGTGTGTATATAAGTATATCACCCCGGTGTCCCTGTGTTTAGGAGATCAGACTGTGTGGTGTGTATATAAGTGTATCACCCTGGTGTCCCTGTGTTTAGGAGATCAGACTGTGTGGTGTGTATAGAAGTGTATCACCCTGGTGTCCCTGTGTTTAGGAGATCAGACTGTGTGGTGTGTATAGAAGTGTATCACCCTGATGTCCCTGTGTTTAGGAGATCAGACTGTGTGGTGTGTATATACGTGTATCACCCTGGTGCCCCTGTGTTTAGGAGATCAGACTGTATAGTGTGTATTGAAGTGTATCACCTTGGTGTCCCTGTGTTTAGGAGATCAGACTGTGTGGTGTGTATATAAGTGTATCACCCTGGTGTCCCTGTGTTTAGGATATCAGACTGTGTGGTGTGTATAGAAGTGTATCACCCTGGTGTCCCTGTGTTTAGGAGATCAGACTGTGTGGTGTGTATATAAGTGTATCACCCTGGTGTCCCTGTGTTTAGGAGATCAGACTGTATAGTGTGTATAGAAGTGTATCACCCTGGTGTCCCTGTGTTTAGGAGATCAGACTGTGTGGTGTGTATATAAGTGTATCACCCTGGTGTCCCTGTGTTTAGGATATCAGACTGTGTGGTGTGTATAGAAGTGTATCACCCTGGTGTCCCTGTGTTTAGGAGATCAGACTGTGTGGTGTGTATATAAGTGTATCACCCTGGTGTCCCTGTGTTTAGGAGATCACACTGTGAGATATGTATATAAGTGTATCACCCTGGTGTCCCTGTGTTTAGGAGATCAGACTGTGTGATGTCTATATAAGTGTATCACCCTGGTGTCCCTGTGTTTAGGAGATCAGACTGTGTGGTGTGTATATAAGTGTATTACCCTGGTGTCCCCGTGTTTAGGAGATCAGTCTGTGTGGTGTATATAAGTGTATCACCCTGGTGTCCCTGTGTTTAGGAAATCAGACTGTGTGGTGTGTATATAAGTGTATCACCCTGGTGTCCCTGTGTTTAGGATATCAGATTGTGTGGTGTGTATATAAGTGTATCACCCTGGTGTCCATGTGTGTAGTAGAACAGACTGTGTGGTGTGTATATAAGTGTATCACCCTGGTGTCCCTGTGTTTAGGAGATCAGAATGTGTGGTGTGTATATAAGTGTATCACCCTGGTGTCCCTGTGTTTAGGAGATCAGACTGTGTGGTGTGTATATAAGTGTATCACCCTGGTGTCCCTGTGTTTAGGAGATCAGACTGTGTGGTGTATAGAAGTATATCACCCCGGTGTCCCTGTGTTTAGGAGATCAGACTGTGTGGTGTGTATAGAAGTGTATCACCCTGATGTCCCTGTGTTTAGGAGATCAGACTGTGTGGTGTGTATATAAGTGTATCACCCTGGTGTCCATGTGTTTAGAAGATCAGACTGTGTGGTGTGTATATAAGTGTATCACCCTGGTGTCCATGTGTTTAGGAGATCAGACTGTGTGGTGTGTATATAAGTGTATCACCCTGGTGTCCCTGTGTTTAGGAGATCAGACTGTGTGGTGTGTATAGAAGTGTATCACCCTGATGTCCCTGTGTTTAGGAGATCAGACTGTGTGGTGTGTATAGAAGTGTATCACCCCGATGTCCCTGTGTTTAGGAGATCAGACTGTGTGGTGTGTATATAAGTATATCACCCCGGTGTCCCTGTGTTTAGGAGATCAGACTGTGTGGTGTGTATATAAGTGTATCACCCTGGTGTCCCTGTGTTTAGGAGATCAGACTGTGTGGTGTGTATAGAAGTGTATCACCCTGGTGTCCCTGTGTTTAGGAGATCAGACTGTGTGGTGTGTATAGAAGTGTATCACCCTGATGTCCCTGTGTTTAGGAGATCAGACTGTGTGGTGTGTATATACGTGTATCACCCTGGTGCCCCTGTGTTTAGGAGATCAGACTGTATAGTGTGTATAGAAGTGTATCACCTTGGTGTCCCTGTGTTTAGGAGATCAGACTGTGTGGTGTGTATATACGTGTATCACCCTGGTGTCCCTGTGTTTAGGATATCAGACTGTGTGGTGTGTATAGAAGTGTATCACCCTGGTGTCCCTGTGTTTAGGAGATCAGACTGTGTGGTGTGTATATAAGTGTATCACCCTGGTGTCCCTGTGTTTAGGAGATCAGACTGTATAGTGTGTATAGAAGTGTATCACCCTGGTGTCCCTGTGTTTAGGAGATCAGACTGTGTGGTGTGTATATAAGTGTATCACCCTGGTGTCCCTGTGTTTAGGATATCAGACTGTGTGGTGTGTATAGAAGTGTATCACCCTGGTGTCCCTGTGTTTAGGAGATCAGACTGTGTGGTGTGTATATAAGTGTATCACCCTGGTGTCCCTGTGTTTAGGAGATCACACTGTGAGATGTGTATATAAGTGTATCACCCTGGTGTCCCTGTGTTTAGGAGATCAGACTGTGTGATGTCTATATAAGTGTATCACCCTGGTGTCCCTGTGTTTAGGAGATCAGACTGTGTGGTGTGTATATAAGTGTATTACCCTGGTGTCCCCGTGTTTAGGAGATCAGTCTGTGTGGTGTATATAAGTGTATCACCCTGGTGTCCCTGTGTTTAGGAGAACAGACTGTGTGGTGTGTATATAAGTGTATCACCCTGGTGTCCCTGTGTTTAGGAGATAAGAATGTGTGGTGTGTATATAAGTGTATCACCCTGGTGTCCCTGTGTTTAGGAGATCAGACTGTGTGGTGTGTATATAAGTGTATCACCCTGGTGTCCCTGTGTTTAGGAGATCAGACTGTGTGGTGTATAGAAGTATATCACCCCGGTGTCCCTGTGTTTAGGAGATCAGACTGTGTGGTGTGTATATAAGTGTATCACCCTGGTGTCCCTGTGTTTAGGAGATCAGACTGTGTGGTGTGTATAGAAGTGTATCACCCTGGTGTCCCTGTGTTTAGGAGATCAGACTGTGTGGTGTGTATAGAAGTGTATCACCCTGATGTCCCTGTGTTTAGGAGATCAGACTGTGTGGTGTGTATATAAGTGTATCACCCTGGTGTCCATGTGTTTAGAAGATCAGACTGTGTGGTGTGTATATAAGTGTATCACCCTGGTGTCCATGTGTTTAGGAGATCAGACTGTGTGGTGTGTATATAAGTGTATCACCCTGGTGTCCCTGTGTTTAGGAGATCAGACTGTGTGGTGTGTATAGAAGTGTATCACCCTGATGTCCCTGTGTTTAGGAGATCAGACTGTGTGGTGTGTATAGAAGTGTATCACCCCGATGTCCCTGTGTTTAGGAGATCAGACTGTGTGGTGTGTATATAAGTATATCACCCCGGTGTCCCTGTGTTTAGGAGATCAGACTGTGTGGTGTGTATATAAGTGTATCACCCTGGTGTCCCTGTGTTTAGGAGATCAGACTGTGTGGTGTGTATAGAAGTGTATCACCCTGGTGTCCCTGTGTTTAGGAGATCAGACTGTGTGGTGTGTATAGAAGTGTATCACCCTGATGTCCCTGTGTTTAGGAGATCAGACTGTGTGGTGTGTATATAAGTGTATCACCCTGGTGTCCATGTGTTTAGAAGATCAGACTGTGTGGTGTGTATATAAGTGTATCACCCTGGTGTCCATGTGTTTAGGAGATCAGACTGTGTGGTGTGTATATAAGTGTATCACCCTGGTGTCCCTGTGTTTAGGAGATCAGACTGTGTGGTGTGTATAGAAGTGTATCACCCTGATGTCCCTGTGTTTAGGAGATCAGACTGTGTGGTGTGTATAGAAGTGTATCACCCCGATGTCCCTGTGTTTAGGAGATCAGACTGTGTGGTGTGTATATAAGTATATCACCCCGGTGTCCCTGTGTTTAGGAGATCAGACTGTGTGGTGTGTATATAAGTGTATCACCCTGGTGTCCCTGTGTTTAGGAGATCAGACTGTGTGGTGTGTATAGAAGTGTATCACCCTGGTGTCCCTGTGTTTAGGAGATCAGACTGTGTGGTGTGTATAGAAGTGTATCACCCTGATGTCCCTGTGTTTAGGAGATCAGACTGTGTGGTGTGTATATAAGTGTATCACCCTGGTGTCCCTGTGTTTAGGAGATCAGACTGTATAGTGTGTATAGAAGTGTATCACCTTGGTATCCCTGTGTTTAGGAGATCAGACTGTGTGGTGTGTATATAAGTGTATCACCCTGGTGTCCCTGTGTTTAGGATATCAGACTGTGTGGTGTGTATAGAAGTGTATCACCCTGGTGTCCCTGTGTTTAGGAGATCAGACTGTGTGGTGTGTATATAAGTGTATCACCCTGGTGTCCCTGTGTTTAGGAGATCAGACTGTATAGTGTGTATAGAAGTGTATCACCCTGGTGTCCCTGTGTTTAGGAGATCAGACTGTGTGGTGTGTATATAAGTGTATCACCCTGGTGTCCCTGTGTTTAGGATATCAGACTGTGTGGTGTGTATAGAAGTGTATCACCCTGGTGTCCCTGTGTTTAGGAGATCAGACTGTGTGGTGTGTATATAAGTGTATCACCCTGGTGTCCCTGTGTTTAGGAGATCAGACTGTGAGATGTGTATATAAGTGTATCACCCTGGTGTCCCTGTGTTTAGGAGATCAGACTGTGTGATGTCTATATAAGTGTATCACCCTGGTGTCCCTGTGTTTAGGAGATCAGACTGTGTGGTGTGTATATAAGTGTATTACCCTGGTGTCCCTGTGTTTAGGAGATCAGTCTGTGTGGTGTATATAAGTGTATCACCCTGGTGTCCCTGTGTTTAGGAGATCAGACTGTATAGTGTGTATAGAAGTGTATCACCCTGGTGTCCCTGTGTTTAGGAGATCAGACTGTGTGGTGTGTATATAAGTGTATCACCCTGGTGTCCCTGTGTTTAGGATATCAGACTGTGTGGTGTGTATAGAAGTGTATCACCCTGGTGTCCCTGTGTTTAGGAGATCAGACTGTGTGGTGTGTATATAAGTGTATCACCCTGGTGTCCCTGTGTTTAGGAGATCACACTGTGAGATGTGTATATAAGTGTATCACCCTGGTGTCCCTGTGTTTAGGAGATCAGACTGTGTGATGTCTATATAAGTGTATCACCCTGGTGTCCCTGTGTTTAGGAGATCAGACTGTGTGGTGTGTATATAAGTGTATTACCCTGGTGTCCCCGTGTTTAGGAGATCAGTCTGTGTGGTGTATATAAGTGTATCACCCTGGTGTCCCTGTGTTTAGGAGATCAGACTGTGTGGTGTGTATATAAGTGTATCACCCTGGTGTCCCTGTGTTTAGGAGATCAGACTGTATAGTGTGTATAGAAGTGTATCACCCTGGTGTCCCTGTGTTTAGGAGATCAGACTGTGTGGTGTGTATATAAGTGTATCACCCTGGTGTCCCTGTGTTTAGGATATCAGACTGTGTGGTGTGTATAGAAGTGTATCACCCTGGTGTCCCTGTGTTTAGGAGATCAGACTGTGTGGTGTGTATATAAGTGTATCACCCTGGTGTCCCTGTGTTTAGGAGATCACACTGTGAGATGTGTATATAAGTGTATCACCCTGGTGTCCCTGTGTTTAGGAGATCAGACTGTGTGATGTCTATATAAGTGTATCACCCTGGTGTCCCTGTGTTTAGGAGATCAGACTGTGTGGTGTGTATATAAGTGTATTACCCTGGTGTCCCCGTGTTTAGGAGATCAGTCTGTGTGGTGTATATAAGTGTATCACCCTGGTGTCCCTGTGTTTAGGAGAACAGACTGTGTGGTGTGTATATAAGTGTATCACCCTGGTGTCCCTGTGTTTAGGAGATAAGAATGTGTGGTGTGTATATAAGTGTATCACCCTGGTGTCCCTGTGTTTAGGAGATCAGACTGTGTGGTGTGTATATAAGTGTATCACCCTGGTGTCCCTGTGTTTAGGAGATCAGACTGTGTGGTGTATAGAAGTATATCACCCCGGTGTCCCTGTGTTTAGGAGATCAGACTGTGTGGTGTGTATATAAGTGTATCACCCTGGTGTCCCTGTGTTTAGGAGATCAGACTGTGTGGTGTGTATAGAAGTGTATCACCCTGGTGTCCCTGTGTTTAGGAGATCAGACTGTGTGGTGTGTATAGAAGTGTATCACCCTGATGTCCCTGTGTTTAGGAGATCAGACTGTGTGGTGTGTATATAAGTGTATCACCCTGGTGTCCATGTGTTTAGAAGATCAGACTGTGTGGTGTGTATATAAGTGTATCACCCTGGTGTCCATGTGTTTAGGAGATCAGACTGTGTGGTGTGTATATAAGTGTATCACCCTGGTGTCCCTGTGTTTAGGAGATCAGACTGTGTGGTGTGTATAGAAGTGTATCACCCTGATGTCCCTGTGTTTAGGAGATCAGACTGTGTGGTGTGTATAGAAGTGTATCACCCCGATGTCCCTGTGTTTAGGAGATCAGACTGTGTGGTGTGTATATAAGTATATCACCCCGGTGTCCCTGTGTTTAGGAGATCAGACTGTGTGGTGTGTATATAAGTGTATCACCCTGGTGTCCCTGTGTTTAGGAGATCAGACTGTGTGGTGTGTATAGAAGTGTATCACCCTGGTGTCCCTGTGTTTAGGAGATCAGACTGTGTGGTGTGTATAGAAGTGTATCACCCTGATGTCCCTGTGTTTAGGAGATCAGACTGTGTGGTGTGTATATAAGTGTATCACCCTGGTGTCCATGTGTTTAGAAGATCAGACTGTGTGGTGTGTATATAAGTGTATCACCCTGGTGTCCATGTGTTTAGGAGATCAGACTGTGTGGTGTGTATATAAGTGTATCACCCTGGTGTCCCTGTGTTTAGGAGATCAGACTGTGTGGTGTGTATAGAAGTGTATCACCCTGATGTCCCTGTGTTTAGGAGATCAGACTGTGTGGTGTGTATAGAAGTGTATCACCCCGGATGTCCCTGTGTTTAGGAGATCAGACTGTGTGGTGTGTATATAAGTATATCACCCCGGTGTCCCTGTGTTTAGGAGATCAGACTGTGTGGTGTGTATATAAGTGTATCACCCTGGTGTCCCTGTGTTTAGGAGATCAGACTGTGTGGTGTGTATAGAAGTGTATCACCCTGGTGTCCCTGTGTTTAGGAGATCAGACTGTGTGGTGTGTATAGAAGTGTATCACCCTGATGTCCCTGTGTTTAGGAGATCAGACTGTGTGGTGTGTATATAAGTGTATCACCCTGGTGCCCCTGTGTTTAGGAGATCAGACTGTATAGTGTGTATAGAAGTGTATCACCTTGGTATCCCTGTGTTTAGGAGATCAGACTGTGTGGTGTGTATATAAGTGTATCACCCTGGTGTCCCTGTGTTTAGGATATCAGACTGTGTGGTGTGTATAGAAGTGTATCACCCTGGTGTCCCTGTGTTTAGGAGATCAGACTGTGTGGTGTGTATATAAGTGTATCACCCTGGTGTCCCTGTGTTTAGGAGATCAGACTGTATAGTGTGTATAGAAGTGTATCACCCTGGTGTCCCTGTGTTTAGGAGATCAGACTGTGTGGTGTGTATATAAGTGTATCACCCTGGTGTCCCTGTGTTTAGGATATCAGACTGTGTGGTGTGTATAGAAGTGTATCACCCTGGTGTCCCTGTGTTTAGGAGATCAGACTGTGTGGTGTGTATA
>JBBDGT010000107.1:0-17555 GCA_037306005.1 Rhinophrynus dorsalis | reverse complement strand
TACACAAAAACACAACCCACACACCCCAAACCACACACACACACACACACACACCCACCACACAACAAGCCACACCCCAAACACAAACCGCACACAAAATCATACCTGAAAACTAAAAACCACACCCCAAAACACAAACCACACCAAAACCACACCACACACACACGGCAAAACACAAGACACACCCCCAAACACAAACCACATCCCAAAACCTTACCCGACACACAAACCCACACCAAACACCCACCACAAAACACACACACCAAACACACACACATACACATCCCAATCATAAACCACACCCCAAACATAAACCACACAAAACACAAACCCACACACCCCAAACCACACACACACACCACACACCAAACACAAGCCACACTCCAAACACAAAACCGCAAACAAATCATACCTGAAACTAAAAACCACACCCCAAACACAAACCACACCCCAAACACACCCCAAACACAAGCCACACCCCCAAACACAAACCACACCCCAAACACACCCCAAACACAAGCCACACCCCCAAACACAAAACCCCACACCAAACACACACCCAAGCACACCTCAAACACAAACCACACACCAAACACACCCCAGACACAAACCACACACACACCCCAAACACACACTCCACACACACCCCAAACACACACTCCACACACACACCAAAACACACACCACACCCCAAACAAATCACACCCAAACCACACCCCAAAACACAAACAGAACACAAACCATACCCCAAACAAAAAACCACACTCCAAACACAAACCACACCAAAAACCACACCCCACACCAAACACACACCCAAAACACACCTCAAACACAAACCACACAAACACACCCCAGACACAAACCACACACAACCCCAAACACACTCCACACACACCAAACACACACCCACACCCCAAAACAAATCACACCCAAACCACACCCCAAACAGCACACAAACCATACCCCAAAACAAAAAACCACACTCCAAACACAAACCACACCAAAAACCACACCCCACACACGAACCACACCCCCAAAACACACGGCAAACACAAGCCACACCCCCAAACACAAAGCACGCACAAACCACACTCAAGCCAAACCCAAACACACACCAAAACACAAGCCACACCCCCAAACACAAAACCACATCCCAAACCTTACCCGACACACAAAAACCACACCAAAACACCCACCACAAACACACACCAAACACACACACATACACATCTCAATCATAAACCACACCCCAAACATAAAACCACACAAAACACAACCCACACACCCCAAAACCACACACACACACACACACCCACCACACACCAAAACACAAGCCACACCCCAAACACAAAGCGCACACAAATCATACCTGAAAACTAAAAACCACACCCCAAACACAAAACCACACCAAAAACCACACCACACACACAAAACCACACCCCAAAACACACGTCAAACACAAGCCACACCCCCAAACACAAACCACACCCCAAACCTTATCCGACACACAAACCCCACACCAAACACACACCCAAACACACCTCAAAACACAAACCACACACCAAACACACCCCAGACACAAACCACACACACCCCAAAACACACACTCCACACACACCAAACACACACCACACCCCAAAACAAATCACACCCAAACCACACCCCAAACACAAACAGCACACAAAACCATACCCCAAACAAAAAACCACACTCCAAACACAAACCACACCAAAAACCACACCCCACACACGAACCACACCCCAAACACACGGCAAAACACAAGCCACACCCCAAACACAAAGCACGCACAAACCACACTCAAGCCAAACCCAAACACACACCAAACACAAGCCACACCCCCAAACACAAACCACACCCCAAAACCACACACAAGCCACACCCAAAACACAAACCACACCCCAAAACACAAACCACACCCCAAACCTTACCCAAAAACTCAAACCCACACCAAAACACACCCCAAAACCACACCCCAAACACACACCACATAAACAGAAAACACCAAACACACACCAAACCACACCAAACACAACCCCCAACCACAAACCCCACCCAAAATGCAAACCACAACACACACACCCCAAACACAAACCAAACACACCCCAAACACAAACCCACACCCCAAACACACACCACACCAAACACGTTCCACACACACATACCAAACACAAATCACACCCCAAACACACACACCAAACCACACACCAAACACAACCCCCAACCCCACCCTAAACACAAACCACATCCCAAACAAACACCACACACAAAAAAAAAACCAAACACACATGCCAAAGACAAACCACACCCCCAAACACAAACCACACCCCAAACACAAATCACACCCCAAACACAAACCCACAGCAAACACAACACACCAAACACAAGCCACACACACACACACTAAACACTCCACACACATATATCAAACACACTCCACACACCCAAAACACAAACCACACACACCAATCACACAAACACAAACCCCACACCAAACACAAACCCACACCCAAAGGCAAACCACACCCAAACACACACCAAACACAAACCTCACACCCCAAACACACACTCCACACATAGACATCAAACACACACCACACCACAAACAAATGACACCCAAAACCATACCCCACACACAGACCACACCCCAAATACAAACCACACCCCAAACAAACCACACACAAACCACACCCCAAACACAAACCACACACAAACCATACCCCAAACAAAAACCACACCCCAAACACAAACCACACCAAAACCACACCCCACACACAAATTTTTTCCCACAATTTATTGATTTAATAATTTGAAATTTGAAACCACAACCACACACAACTACAACCACACACACACACACACACACAACCACACACACAATACCACACCCACCCACCCACACACACCACCACACCCAACCACACAACCGCACACAACCACAACCACACACCACCACCACCACCACCACACAAAACCACACATACACACAACCACACACCCAACCACACACAACCACACACACCACCACACACACCCACAACACACACCCACAACACCACACAACCACACACCACCACACACACAACCACACACACACAACCACACCACACAAAACCACACATACACACAACCACACTCACACCACACACACAACCACACACACACCACCACACACACACACACAACCACACACCACCACACACACACAACCACACCCACCCACAACCACACACCACCACACAACCACCACACACACAACCACACACACAACCACACACACACACACACACACCACCACCACACCCACCCACACCCAACCACAACCACACACACACCACCACCACCACACATACACACAACCACACACACCACCACACACACACACACAACCACACACCACCACACACACAACCACACACACACCACACCCCAAACAAATCACACCCAAACCACACCCCAAACACAAACAGCACACAAACCATACCCCAAACAAAAACCACACTCCAAACACAAACCACACCAAAACCACACCCCACACAAAAACCACACCCCAAACACACGGCAAACACAAGCCACACCCCCAAACACAAACCACACCCCCAAACCACACACAAGCCACACCCAAACACAAGCCACACCCCAAACACAAACCACACCCCAAACCTTACCAAAAACTCAAACCACATCCCACACACCAAACACAAACCACATCCCAAACAAACACCACACACACAAAAAACCAACCACACATGCCAAAGACAAACCACACCCCCAAACGCAAACCACACCCCAAACACAAATCACACCCCAAACACAAAACACCAAACACAAACCCACAGCAAACACAACACACCAAACAAAAGCCACACACACACCAAACACTCCACACACCCAAAACACAAACCACACACACCAATCACACAAACACAAACCCCACACCAAACTACACCCCAAACCACACACCAAACACAAACCCACACCCAAAGGCAAACCACACCCAAACACACACCACACACTCCACACACAGACATCAAACACACACCACACCACAAACAAATGACACCCAAAACCTACCCCACACACAGACCACACCCCAAACACAAACCACACCCCAAACAAAAAACACACCAAACACAAACCACACACAAGACACCAAACACACCAAACTACACCACAAACCACACCCATACACACCTCAAACACAAACCACACACCAAACACACCCCAAACACAAACCACACACACCCAAAACACACACCGCACAAACACCAAACACACACCACACCCCAAACAAATCACACCCAAACCACACCCCAAACAGAAACAGCACACAAACCATACCCCAAGCAAAAACCACACTCCAAACACAAACCACACCAAAACCACACCTCACACACAAGCCACACCCCAAACACACGGCAAACACAAGCCACACCCCCAAACACCAACCACACACAAGCCAAACCCAAACACACAACCAAACACAAGCCACACCCCAAACACAAACAGCACACAAACCATACCCCAAACAAAAACCACACCCCAAACACAAACCACACCAAAAACCACACCCCACACACAAACCACACCCCAAACACATGGCAAACACAAGCCACACCCCCAAACACAAAGCACGCACAAACCACACACAAGCCAAGCCCAAACACACACCAAACACAAGCCACACCCCAAACACAAACCACACCCCAAACCACACACAAGCCACACCCAAACACAAGCCACACCCCAAACACAAACCACACACCAAACCTTACCCAAAACTCAAACCCACACAAACCACACCCCAAACACAAACCACACCCCAAACACACACCACATAAACAGAAAACACCAAACACACACTACACACACACAGACATCAAACACACACCACAAACAAATGACACCCAAAACCTACCCCACACACAGACCACACCCCAAACACAAACCACACCCCAAATAAAAAACACAAACACAAACCACACACAAGACACCAAACACACCAAACTACACCACAAACCACACCCATACACACCTCAAACACAAACCACACACCAAACACAAACCACACACCCCAAACACACACCGCACAAATACCAAACACACACCACACCCCAAACAAATCACACCCAAACCACACCCCAAACACAAACAGCACAGAAACCATACCCCAAGCAAAAACCACACTCCAAACACAAACCACACCAAAACCACACCTCCCACACAAACCACGCCCCAAACACACGGCAAACACAAGCCACACCCCCAAACACCAACCACACACAAGCCAAACCCAAAAACACCAAACACAAGCCAAACCCAAACACAAGCCACACCCCAAACACAAACCACACCCCAAACCTTACCCAAAACTCAAACCCACACCAAACACACCCCAAACACAAACCACACCCCAAACACACACCACATAAACAGAAAACACCACACACCAAACACAACCCCCAAATCCTAAACCCCACCCAAAATGCAAACCATAACCCACACACCCCAAACACAAACCAAACACACCCCAAACACAAACCAAACACACCCCAAACACACACCGCACACACACACACACACACACACACCAAACACGTTCCACACACACATACCAAACACAAATCACACCCCAAACACACACACCAAACCACACACCAAACACAATCCCCAACCCCACCCAAAACACAAACCACATCACACACCAAACACAAACCACACCCCAAACACACGGCAAATACAAGCCACACCCCCAAACACAAACCACACCCCAAACCTTACCCGACACACAAACCAACACCAAACACCCACCACAAACAAACCCCAAACACAAAACGCACACAAATCATACCTCAAACTAAAACCACACACCAAACACAAACCACACCAAAACCACACCCCACACACAAACCACACCCCAAACACACGGCAAACACAAGCCACACCCCCAAACACAAACCACATCCCAAACCTTACCCGACACACAAACCCACACCAAACACCCACCAAAAACACACACCAAACACACACACATACATATCCCAATCATAAACCACACCCCAAACATAAACCACACAAAACACAACCCACACACCCCAAACCACACACACACACACACACACACCCACCACACACCAAACACAAGCCACACCCCAAACACAAACCGCACACAAATCATACCTGAAACTAAAACCACACCCCAAACACAAACCACACCAAAACCACACCCCACACACAAACCACACCCCAAACACACGTCAAACACAAGCCACACCCCCAAAACACAAACCACACCCCAAACCTTATCCGACACACAAACCCACACCAAACACACACCCAAACACACCTCAAATACAAACCACACACCAAACACACCACAAACACAAACCACACACACCCCAAACACACACTCCACACACACCAAACACACACCACACCCCAAACAAATCACACCCAAACCACACCCCAAACACAAACAGCACACAAACCATACCCCAAACACAAACCACACACAAGACACCAAACACACCAAACTACACCACAAACCACACCCATACACACCTCAAACACAAACCACACACCAAACACAAACCACACACAAGACACCAAACACACCAAACTACACCACAAACCACACCCATACACACCTCAAACACAAACCACCCACCAAACACACCCCAAAGACAAATCACACACACCCCAAACACACACCGCACAAACACCAAACACACACCACACCCCAAACAAATCACAACCAAACCACACCCCAAACACAAACAGCACACAAACCATACCCCAAGCAAAAACCACACTCCAAACACAAACCAAACCAAAACCACACCCCAAACAAACGGCAAACACAAGCCACACCCCCAAACACCAACCACACACAAGCCAAACCCAAACACACACCAAACACAAGCCACACCCCCAAACACAAACCACACCCCAAACCACACACAAACACAAGCCACACCCTAAACCTTACCCAAAACTCAAACCACATCCCACACACCAAACACAAACCACATCCCAAACAAACACCACACACAAAAAACCATCCACACATGCCAAAGACAAACCACACCCCCAAACGCAAACCACACCCCAAACACAAAACACCAGACACAAACCCACAGCAAATACAACACACCAAACAAAAGCCACACACACACACCAAACACTCCACACACCCAAAACACAAACCACACACACCAATCACAGAAACACAAACCCACACCCAAAGGCAAACCACACCCAAACACACACCAAACACAAATTGCACACACCAAACACACACTACACACACAGACATCAAACACACACCACACCACAAACAAGTGACACCCAAAACCTACCCCACACACAGACCACACCCCAAACACAAACCACACCCAAAACAAAAAACACACCAAACACAAACCACACACAAGACACCAAACACACCAAACTACACCACAAACCACACCCATACACACCTCAAACACAAACCACACACCAAACACAAACCACACACAAGACACCAAACACACCAAACTACACCACAAACCACACCCATACACACCTCAAACACAAACCACCCACCAAACACACCCCAAACACAAATCACACACACCCCAAACACACACCGCACAAACACCAAACACACACCACACCCCAAACAAATCAAACCAAAACCACACCTCACACACAAACCACACCCCAAACAAACGGCAAACACAAGCCACACCCCCAAACACCAACCACACACAAGCCAAAATCAAACACACACCAAACACAAGCCACACCCCCAAACACAAACCACACCCCAAACCACACACAAGCCACACCCAAACACAAGCCACACCCCAAACACAAACCACACCCCAAACCTTACCCGAAACTCAAACCCACCCCAAACATACACCACACACAAACAGAAAACACCAAACACACACCAAACAACCCCAAACACCACGCAAAATGCAAACCACAACCCACACACCCTACACACAAACCAAACACACCCCAAACACAAGCCCACAGCCCAAACACACATTACACACACAATAAACACTTTCCACACACACACACACACATACCAAACACAAATCACACAAAAAACACAATCACACGCACCAAACCACACACCAAACACAACCCCCAACCCCACCCAAAACACAAACCACATCACACACCAAACACAAACCATACCCCAAACACACGGCAAACACAAGACACACCCCCAAACACAAACCACATCCCAAACCTTACCCGACACACAAACCCACACCAAACACCCACCAAAAACACACACCAAACACACACACATACACATCCCAATCATAAACCACACCCCAAACATAAACCACACAAAACACAACCCACACACCCCAAACCACACACACACACACACCACACTCCAAACACAAACCGCAAACAAATCATACCTGAAACTAAAACCACACCCCAAACACAAACCACACCAAAACCACACCCCACACACAAACCACACCTCAAACACACCCCAAACACAAGCCACACCCCCAAACACAAACCACACCCCAAACCTTATCCGATACACAAACCCACACCAAACACACACCCAAGCACACCTCAAACACAAACCACACACCAAACACACCCCAGACACAAACCACACACACCCCAAACACACACTCCACACACACACCAAACAAATCACACCCAAACCACACCCCAAACACAAACAGAACACAAACCATACCCCAAACACAAACCACACCAAAACCACACCCCACACACAAACCACACCCCAAACACACGGTAAACACAAGCCACACCCCCAAACACAAAGCACGCACAAACCACACACAAGCCAAACCCAAACACACACCAAACACAAGCCACACCCCCAAACACAAACCACTCCCCAAACCTTACCCGACACACAAACCAACACCAAACACCCACCACAAACACACCCCAAACACAAAGCGCACACAAATTATACCTCAAACTAAAACCACACACCAAACACAAACCACACCTAAACTACACCCCACACACAAACCACACCCCAAACACACGGCAAACACAAGCCACACCCCCAAACACAAACCACATCCCAAACCTTACCCGACACACAAAACCACACCAAACACCCACCACAAACACACACCAAACACACACACACATACACATCCCAATCATAAACCACACCCCAAACATAAGCCACACAAAACACAACCCACACACCCCAAACCATACACACACACACACCCACCACACACCAAACACAAGCCACACCCCAAACACAAAGCGCACACAAATCATACCTGAAACTAAAACCACACCCCAAACACAAACCACACCAAAACCACACCCCACACACAAACCACACCCCAAACACAAGCCACACCCCCAAACACAAACCACACCCCAAACCTTATCCGACACACAAACCCACACCAAACACACACCCAAACACACACCACACACACCCCAGACACAAACCACACACACCCCAAACACACCAAACATATACCACACCCCAAACAAATCACACCCAAACCACACCCCAAAAACAAACAGCACACAAACCACACCCCAAACAAAAACCACACTCCAAACACAAACCACACCAAAACCACACCCCACACACGAACCACACCCCAAACACACGGCAAACACAAACCACACTCAAGCCAAACCCAAACACACACCAAACACAAGCCACACCCCCAAACACAAACCACACCCCAAACCACACACAAGCCACACCCAAACACAAACCACACCCCAAACCTTACCCAAAACTCAAACCCACACCAAACACACCCCAAACACAAACCACACCCCACATAAACAGAAAGCACCAAACACACACCAAACCACACCAAACACAACCCCCAACCCCACCCAAAATGCAAACCACAACACACACACATCCCAAACACACGGCAAACACAAGCCACACCCCCAAACACAAACCACATCCCAAACCTTACCCGACACACAAACCCACACCAAACACCCACCAAAAACACACACCAAACACACACACATACATATCCCAATCATAAACCACACCCCAAACATAAACCACACAAAACACAACCCACACACCCCAAACCACACACACACACACACACACACCCACCACACACAAGCCACACCCCAAACACAAACCGCACACAAATCATACCTGAAACTAAAACCACACCCCAAACACAAACCACACCAAAACCACACCACACACACACGGCAAACACAAGACACACCCCCAAACACAAACCACATCCCAAACCTTACCCGACACACAAACCCACACCAAACACCCACCACAAACACACACCAAACACACACACATACACATCCCAATCATAAACCACACCCCAAACATAAACCACACAAAACACAACCCACACACCCCAAACCACACACACACACCACACACCAAACACAAGCCACACTCCAAACACAAACCGCAAACAAATCATACCTGAAACTAAAACCACACCCCAAACACAAACCACACCCCAAACACACCCCAAACACAAGCCACACCCCCAAACACAAACCACACCCCAAACACACCCCAAACACAAGCCACACCCCCAAACACAAACCCACACCAAACACACACCCAAGCACACCTCAAACACAAACCACACACCAAACACACCCCAGACACAAACCACACACACCCCAAACACACACTCCACACACACCCCAAACACACACTCCACACACACACCAAACACACACCACACCCCAAACAAATCACACCCAAACCACACCCCAAACACAAACAGAACACAAACCATACCCCAAACAAAAACCACACTCCAAACACAAACCACACCAAAACCACACCCCACACCAAACACACACCCAAACACACCTCAAACACAAACCACACAAACACACCCCAGACACAAACCACACACACCCCAAACACACTCCACACACACCAAACACACACCACACCCCAAACAAATCACACCCAAACCACACCCCAAACAGCACACAAACCATACCCCAAACAAAAACCACACTCCAAACACAAACCACACCAAAACCACACCCCACACACGAACCACACCCCAAACACACGGCAAACACAAGCCACACCCCCAAACACAAAGCACGCACAAACCACACTCAAGCCAAACCCAAACACACACCAAACACAAGCCACACCCCCAAACACAAACCACATCCCAAACCTTACCCGACACACAAAACCACACCAAACACCCACCACAAACACACACCAAACACACACACATACACATCTCAATCATAAACCACACCCCAAACATAAACCACACAAAACACAACCCACACACCCCAAACCACACACACACACACACACCCACCACACACCAAACACAAGCCACACCCCAAACACAAAGCGCACACAAATCATACCTGAAACTAAAACCACACCCCAAACACAAACCACACCAAAACCACACCACACACACAAACCACACCCCAAACACACGTCAAACACAAGCCACACCCCCAAACACAAACCACACCCCAAACCTTATCCGACACACAAACCCACACCAAACACACACCCAAACACACCTCAAACACAAACCACACACCAAACACACCCCAGACACAAACCACACACACCCCAAACACACACTCCACACACACCAAACACACACCACACCCCAAACAAATCACACCCAAACCACACCCCAAACACAAACAGCACACAAACCATACCCCAAACAAAAACCACACTCCAAACACAAACCACACCAAAACCACACCCCACACACGAACCACACCCCAAACACACGGCAAACACAAGCCACACCCCAAACACAAAGCACGCACAAACCACACTCAAGCCAAACCCAAACACACACCAAACACAAGCCACACCCCCAAACACAAACCACACCCCAAACCACACACAAGCCACACCCAAACACAAACCACACCCCAAACACAAACCACACCCCAAACCTTACCCAAAACTCAAACCCACACCAAACACACCCCAAACCACACCCCAAACACACACCACATAAACAGAAAACACCAAACACACACCAAACCACACCAAACACAACCCCCAACCACAAACCCCACCCAAAATGCAAACCACAACACACACACCCCAAACACAAACCAAACACACCCCAAACACAAACCCACACCCCAAACACACACCACACCAAACACGTTCCACACACACATACCAAACACAAATCACACCCCAAACACACACACCAAACCACACACCAAACACAACCCCCAACCCCACCCTAAACACAAACCACATCCCAAACAAACACCACACACAAAAAAAAAACCAAACACACATGCCAAAGACAAACCACACCCCCAAACACAAACCACACCCCAAACACAAATCACACCCCAAACACAAACCCACAGCAAACACAACACACCAAACACAAGCCACACACACACACACTAAACACTCCACACACATATATCAAACACACTCCACACACCCAAAACACAAACCACACACACCAATCACACAAACACAAACCCCACACCAAACACAAACCCACACCCAAAGGCAAACCACACCCAAACACACACCAAACACAAACCTCACACCCCAAACACACACTCCACACATAGACATCAAACACACACCACACCACAAACAAATGACACCCAAAACCATACCCCACACACAGACCACACCCCAAATACAAACCACACCCCAAACAAACCACACACAAACCACACCCCAAACACAAACCACACACAAACCATACCCCAAACAAAAACCACACCCCAAACACAAACCACACCAAAACCACACCCCACACACAAATTTTTTCCCACAATTTATTGATTTAATAATTTGAAATTTGAAACCACAACCACACACAACTACAACCACACACACACACACACACACAACCACACACACAATACCACACCCACCCACCCACACACACCACCACACCCAACCACACAACCGCACACAACCACAACCACACACACACCACCACCACCACCACACAAAACCACACATACACACAACCACACACCCAACCACACACAACCACACACACCACCACACACACCCACAACACACACCCACACACACCACACAACCACACACCACCACACCACACAACCACACACACACAACCACACCACACAAAACCACACATACACACAACCACACTCACACCACACACACAACCACACACACACCACCACACACACACACACAACCACACACCACCACACACACACAACCACACCCACCCACAACCACACACCACCACACAACCACCACACACACAACCACACACACAACCACACACACACACACACACCACCACCACACCCACCCACACCCAACCACAACCACACACACACCACCACCACCACACATACACACAACCACACACACCACCACACACACACACACACCACCACCACACACACAACCACACACACACCACACCCCAAACAAATCACACCCAAACCACACCCCAAACACAAACAGCACACAAACCATACCCCAAACAAAAACCACACTCCAAACACAAACCACACCAAAACCACACCCCACACAAAAACCACACCCCAAGCACACGGCAAACACAAGCCACACCCCAAACACAAACCACACCCCCAAACCACACACAAGCCACACCCAAACACAAGCCACACCCCAAACACAAACCACACCCCAAACCTTACCAAAAACTCAAACCACATCCCACACACCAAACACAAACCACATCCCAAACAAACACCACACACACAAAAACCAACCACACATGCCAAAGACAAACCACACCCCCAAACGCGAACCACACCCCAAACACAAATCACACCCAAACACAAAACACCAACACAAACCCACAGCAAACACACAACACACCAAACAAAAGCCACACACACACCAAACACTCCACACACCCAAAACACAAACCACACACACCAATCACACAAACACAAACCCCACACCAAACTACACCCCAAACCACACACCAAACACAAACCCACACCCAAAGGCAAACCACACCCAAACACACACCACACACTCCACACACAGACATCAAACACACACCACACCACAAACAAATGACACCCAAAACCTACCCCACACACAGACCACACCCCAAACACAAACCACACCCCAAACAAAAAACACACCAAACACAAACCACACACAAGACACCAAACACACCAAACTACACCACAAACCACACCCATACACACCTCAAACACAAACCACACACCAAACACACCCCAAACACAAACCACACACACCCAAAACACACACCGCACAAACACCAAACACACACCACACCCCAAACAAATCACACCCAAACCACACCCCAAACAGAAACAGCACACAAACCATACCCCAAGCAAAAACCACACTCCAAACACAAACCACACCAAAACCACACCTCACACACAAGCCACACCCCAAACACACGGCAAACACAAGCCACACCCCCAAACACCAACCACACACAAGCCAAACCCAAACACACAACCAAACACAAGCCACACCCCAAACACAAACAGCACACAAACCATACCCCAAACAAAAACCACACCCCAAACACAAACCACACCAAAAACCACACCCCACACACAAACCACACCCCAAACACATGGCAAACACAAGCCACACCCCCAAACACAAAGCACGCACAAACCACACACAAGCCAAGCCCAAACACACACCAAACACAAGCCACACCCCAAACACAAACCACACCCCAAACCACACACAAGCCACACCCAAACACAAGCCACACCCCAAACACAAACCACACACCAAACCTTACCCAAAACTCAAACCCACACAAACCACACCCCAAACACAAACCACACCCCAAACACACACCACATAAACAGAAAACACCAAACACACACTACACACACACAGACATCAAACACACACCACAAACAAATGACACCCAAAACCTACCCCACACACAGACCACACCCCAAACACAAACCACACCCCAAATAAAAAACACAAACACAAACCACACACAAGACACCAAACACACCAAACTACACCACAAACCACACCCATACACACCTCAAACACAAACCACACACCAAACACAAACCACACACCCCAAACACACACCGCACAAATACCAAACACACACCACACCCCAAACAAATCACACCCAAACCACACCCCAAACACAAACAGCACAGAAACCATACCCCAAGCAAAAACCACACTCCAAACACAAACCACACCAAAACCACACCTCCCACACAAACCACGCCCCAAACACACGGCAAACACAAGCCACACCCCAAACACCAACCACACACAAGCCAAACCCAAAAACACCAAACACAAGCCAAACCCAAACACAAGCCACACCCCAAACACAAACCACACCCCAAACCTTACCCAAAACTCAAACCCACACCAAACACACCCCAAACACAAACCACACCCCAAACACACACCACATAAACAGAAAACACCACACACCAAACACAACCCCCAAATCCTAAACCCCACCCAAAATGCAAACCATAACCCACACACCCCAAACACAAACCAAACACACCCCAAACACAAACCAAACACACCCCAAACACACACCGCACACACACACACACACACACACACCAAACACGTTCCACACACACATACCAAACACAAATCACACCCCAAACACACACACCAAACCACACACCAAACACAATCCCCAACCCCACCCAAAACACAAACCACATCACACACCAAACACAAACCACACCCCAAACACACGGCAAATACAAGCCACACCCCCAAACACAAACCACACCCCAAACCTTACCCGACACACAAACCAACACCAAACACCCACCACAAACAAACCCCAAACACAAAACGCACACAAATCATACCTCAAACTAAAACCACACACCAAACACAAACCACACCAAAACCACACCCCACACACAAACCACACCCCAAACACACGGCAAACACAAGCCACACCCCCAAACACAAACCACATCCCAAACCTTACCCGACACACAAACCCACACCAAACACCCACCAAAAACACACACCAAACACACACACATACATATCCCAATCATAAACCACACCCCAAACATAAACCACACAAAACACAACCCACACACCCCAAACCACACACACACACACACACACCCACCACACACCAAACACAAGCCACACATGAAACTAAAACCACACCCCAAACACAAACCACACCAAAACCACACCCCACACACAAACCACACCCCAAACACACGTCAAACACAAGCCACACCCCCAAACACAAACCACACCCCAAACCTTATCCGACACACAAACCCACACCAAACACACACCCAAACACACCTCAAATACAAACCACACACCAAACACACCACAAACACAAACCACACACACCCCAAACACACACTCCACACACACCAAACACACACCACACCCCAAACAAATCACACCCAAACCACACCCCAAACACAAACAGCACACAAACCATACCCCAAACACAAACCACACACAAGACACCAAACACACCAAACTACACCACAAACCACACCCATACACACCTCAAACACAAACCACACACCAAACACAAACCACACACAAGACACCAAACACACCAAACTACACCACAAACCACACCCATACACACCTCAAACACAAACCACCCACCAAACACACCCCAAAGACAAATCACACACACCCCAAACACACACCGCACAAACACCAAACACACACCACACCCCAAACAAATCACAACCAAACCACACCCCAAACACAAACAGCACACAAACCATACCCCAAGCAAAAACCACACTCCAAACACAAACCAAACCAAAACCACACCCCAAACAAACGGCAAACACAAGCCACACCCCCAAACACCAACCACACACAAGCCAAACCCAAACACACACCAAACACAAGCCACACCCCCAAACACAAACCACACCCCAAACCACACACAAACACAAGCCACACCCTAAACCTTACCCAAAACTCAAACCACATCCCACACACCAAACACAAACCACATCCCAAACAAACACCACACACAAAAAACCATCCACACATGCCAAAGACAAACCACACCCCCAAACGCAAACCACACCCCAAACACAAAACACCAGACACAAACCCACAGCAAATACAACACACCAAACAAAAGCCACACACACACACCAAACACTCCACACACCCAAAACACAAACCACACACACCAATCACAGAAACACAAACCCACACCCAAAGGCAAACCACACCCAAACACACACCAAACACAAATTGCACACACCAAACACACACTACACACACAGACATCAAACACACACCACACCACAAACAAGTGACACCCAAAACCTACCCCACACACAGACCACACCCCAAACACAAACCACACCCAAAACAAAAAACACACCAAACACAAACCACACACAAGACACCAAACACACCAAACTACACCACAAACCACACCCATACACACCTCAAACACAAACCACACACCAAACACAAACCACACACAAGACACCAAACACACCAAACTACACCACAAACCACA
>JBBDGT010000390.1:0-18256 GCA_037306005.1 Rhinophrynus dorsalis | reverse complement strand
TGATGGATTTGTGTCTTTTTTTCAACCTGGGTTACAATGATGAACTCACCTGGGGTTAATCAGGGGAATCCTTATACTGTGGCCTGTTGGTGGCCCTTTAGGATTAAACGTTGACACCCCTTCTCTAGGTCATAACAACTCATAGCAAACTGATTTCCATAGACCTCAATGACTTGTATAAGTCATCAGCTTTTGTAACAAAATTAGCATGGGACTACAATGAAAATCAAATGCAAATAAGAACACTAAACAGAAGTAACTGCTGTTTGAAAGATATCTGCCTCTGTATGTCCTTCAGATAAATTAAAGGGATAGTAATGTTTCATAATAAAAGCAGCTCTAATTAATCATCATAGTATTTGGACTTTGGAGAGTGTTATTTCAGTTCTGTCAGAGTTGTAGTTCCAGAGTAATTCAATGACAAAGTATCCCCCTCCCTTCCCTTTTACTGATGTAACACTGCTCAGCCAGATCAGAAGGGAGGTGCCCAGTAGACTGCAGAGAGGGACAATCTTCAATTAAGATAAGGGAAAAACCTGAAAAACTTGTCAAGGGGGGCAGGGCTTTCATTGTTCTCATAGGAAGAAGGTTGTCCCCTTCTGTTATCTGTCTGGTCTATGGACTGGATTCCACATCTGAGAAGAGATGGCTTACACTAGGTAAAAGGGGGGCAGGGCTTTCATTGTTCTCATAGGAAGAAGATTCTCCCCTTCTGTTATCTGTCTGGTCTATGGACTGGATTCCACATCTGAGAAGAGAAGGCTTACACTAGGTAAAAGGGGGGCAGGGCTTTCATTGTTCTCATAGGAAGAAGATTCTCCCCTTCTGTTATCTGTCTGGTCTATGGACTGGATTCCACATCTGAGAAGAGATGGCTTACACTAGGTAAAAGGGGCAGGGCTTTCATTGTTCTCATAGGAAGAAGGTTGTCCCCTTCTGTTATCTGTCTGGTCTATAGACTGGATTCCACATCTGAGAAGAGATGGCTTACACTAGGTAAAAGGGGCGAGGCTTTCATTGTTCTCATAGGAAGAAGGTTGTCCCCTTCTGTTATCTGTCTGGTCTATGGACTGGATTCCACATCTGAGAAGAGATGGCTTACACTAGGTAAAAGGGGCAGGAGGGGAAACTTTGCTTGTGAATAGACATATCATTCTTCATGTTTTTTTAATGCCTACAAAATAAAATAAAGATAAAACGAAGTATTACTATCCCTTTAAGAGCCACTCTCTTAGAGTAAGTACACCCAGGGGGGGGGGAAGTACAGTAACTCAAGCAGGCTGTAGCAAAATAATCTCCCAGAACTGGGAGTAACCTTGTTTTAGTCAGAAGGAAAGCCACAAAATGTTTATTATAAAAATAACCTACACAGTTTTTAAATTATCCAAATTTGAATGCACTGTAATCCCCAGTCTAACAGGTAATTTAGTGAGCGTAACCTACCGTTATTGTTTACATTTAATGTTCACTCTTGTGTTCTTGCAGAAAGTTATGGCAGACTATAAAATCAGAGGTTATGAAGACTCGGACTACGAGACCGCTCGGGAACTGTTTTCTGCTGGGATGAATGAATACGTCCCTAGTGTCTGCCTGCATGTTCTGAAACAACCCTGGGTAATCTTTGTGTTGACTTGCATTTTTTTGTGTCTGCTCATGAGCTCAAAATCCCTTATTCTGCCGGTTTTGGCCATCACCCTTCTGCTAGCCCTTGGACGTCAGCTTTTGGGCTACTGCTGGTCTCTTTATATTGATCACTGCTTGAAAGAGGATCTCAAAGATATCAAGAAAACTTACATGCAGAGCAAGGGCTCCTACTTCTGGGTGGTAGAAGCAGACGAGAGCATTGTTGGTACAGTAGCTGCCAAACCTTCTGATGATCAGCACAATGAGCTGATTCTAAAAAGAATGTCTGTTAGAAAGGACTTCAGGGGACAGGGTATCGCGAAGGCCTTGTCTCGGGAGGTCATCGGTTTTGCACGTCGGGAAGGCTACCACTCTGTCATCCTCAACACCTTGATGGTGCAACACGAAGCCCAGAAGATGTACGAGAGCGTAGGGTTTAAGAAATACATGGAGCTTGTGTTACCCACTGTGTACGGGAGACTGGTAAACTTCATAATCTCCAAGTACAGATACGACATATTACCTGGAAACTGAAGCTGAGATTTCATCAAGGTTATTGACTTTGACTTGTACATTTTTGTCTCTTTTTGGACTTACAGGGACCAGTAGGAGATGTACAGACTGGTCTGTTTAGATCTGCTCATGTCAAACTGTGACACTTTATGGCTGAAGAACGGATCAAACCAACTGCACTTTTGAGGAACAAATAGAAAATATCTAACTTTCGATGATTGAAATGGTATTTTTAACTTGTTAAATGCTAGAAAGATCTCAGACATGGCTAAGCAATGCAGTGGAGACGTCTCTAGGATTCAGCAGGTTAAAACGTCCATTGGTTTGTCCTTCAGTTGTTCCTGTTCCCTTTAATGGACAAGTAACACCTCCTATACATTACTATGGCTTGAAAATCCTAATAGCCCAATGGATTTTGCCCTAATGTATTTATTCAAGTGAAGTCATCTTCAGTTGGTCCTGAATGTTGGATCCATAGAGACGGACATGACTGTTGGTGGCTTTTTTCTCCTCACAAAGTGCAGCATGAGCCTTCTTAACCCTTTAAGGAACAACCTATTACAAAGAAAATAATTGTTCATCCCTGTGGTCCTCAAAGGGTTAATATTAACATGTGGAGTTTGTATTGTAGTCCTGCCAGAAACTACTACTATGTCCGCCTCCACGGCCCTGACCTTCGAAAACTGATTGAAGATGTTATCTCGTGAACCACGGAGTAAGGAAAAAATTCATAGAGGCCATTAGGATTTTCTGACCATTAGTTCTCGTTTAAATCAGCACCTCGCAATCAATATAAGCTGTATTCTTTTCATTATTGTGTTTCTGTAACTGTGAGCTATTGCTGGGATTAAATACAGATGATCGTCCTCGTATGTTATTTATACCTCCGCCTGTTCTGTGTATGTGCCCACTGTTCTGTGCTCGGAAGGGGCACAAGGTAGGGTTGAGGTATCTCTTGAGTACATGGATACCCAGTCGAAGGTAAGTTACAGTAAGATGCTCAGTATTTCCAGTTTGGGTCCTACAGTGGTTTGTTTCACAACCCCCTTCAAATGTTTCCTTACGTTCTTTGAAGGATATATAAAATATTATGTAGGAACATGTCTTTCATGTTGAATCCAGGGGACAGTAACACTTAATATTGCATAAAATATATATTTATATGCATTGATCTAACTGAATATCACAAGTACACTTCTGGCTGAGAGATGTTTTATTCAAAAGTTAATGCAGCTCAAACATTTTTTGGTACAGTACTACCATGGCCTGAAATGTTATTGTGGTGCTGTTGCTAAAGCAGTTGTTTTGCAAATAGTATGCACTGCTCCCCCCAAAAGAATGCATGTTTTATCTGCAAAAAAGTTTTTTTCATCTGCTCACATGACTTGATCCATTTCAAAAGAGTAGTCTCACCTCTGGGAGACCTGTCATTTAAAGGTTATTGCATTGGAACTGTGAAGTTGTAGAGGAGATATTATTTTCTTCGGAGGAGGACTGTAGGCTCGCCTCTCCCATACAGTACAATAGAATAACTGCCTGTACACTAGGTGGCTCCACAACAGTCTGAGCTACAGGAATTGTGCAGTGAAGCAGACCCCCCCCCCCCCCCCCGTGTCTTCACTCAGCAGGAAAAGTCCTGCAATGTGTATGTGTTATTTCATTATCTAAGCAGGACGGATGATGGTCTTGTCACTTCATGGGTTGATGATGCCTGCGTACCTCAGTGTGCACTGTGATCTCGGCAGGGAGGCTGCTGTTGATTGTTCCAGGACCGGTGCCTCCTCTGGTTCGGCACATGATCACTGCTACAGCGAAGACGTGCAAGTGGAGCAGCAAGATACAGGCAATGTTCACAAACTCTGCCTTTGTTACTGCTCTCTTCCTCTCCCCTCCCACTGATCGTGAGGCAGAGAGAAACAGAGAACACACATCCGAAAAGAGGGCACTTTTATTTTGAGGTGGGGGAGAGCATTTACATTATTTCATGTCCTACCAGCAACTCTTTGTGTAACTAAATAAATGATTTAGAGCAAAACCAAAGTGTTTTTTATATCACAGATTAATTTAAAAACACAAATACTGAAGTTTAAAGGGATAGTAACTTTTCACAAAAAAAAAAAAAAAAAAAAAAACAGCTCCAATTGATCTTCATAGTATTTGGGTTGTGGAGAGTGCTCTCTCATTACTGTCAGAGTTGTAGTACAAGAGTAATTGAATGATAAAGTATCCCCCTCCCGCCCCTTTTTACCTAGTGTAACACTGCTCACCTCAGATGTGGAATCTGGTCTCTTGACTGGACAGGTCACAGCAAGGGACAATCTTCTTACTGTGATCATAAGGAAAACCCTGCCCTGCTTGACAGGTTTTTTTCTTATGCTCACTGAAGATTGTCCCTCTCTGTGGTATGCAATGTGTTTGCAAACCTGTCTGGAACTCAAAGAGTTAATAGGCACCATGCAGCCGCATAACATTTACGTATATATGTTAAATGTCCATTTTGTTAAATTCAGACCTTGCAGGGGGTATTAGGACCCCTCCTGACGCCCGCTGGAATTGATCACCTATCCAACAGGACAGGTGATCAGGAATGCTTCCACTCACCTTGGGTGCTTTCTTAGCAATCACTGAGTCGAGTAGGATTCCCCCTATTGAACCCAGTCATTCACAATAAGCTGGGTGATTGGCTCATTCATGAAAAGCAGAGATGCTCTGCATCACTTCCACAAACAGCACTTCAACAATCCTTAATGCTAATAGGGACTTTCTCCACCCCTTCCCTTGCATCCGTAAATTTTAGTGAATATCATATATTGCCACAGCATCGACCTTCAGTGTGAATTTAGGCTCAGGAGTTCCACATCTCTACTGCCTTCATTGTAAAAGAAATCTTCTAATCTTTATGGCTGTTTTCTTGTTATTTGCAAAACTTTTTGAATAAAAAAGTTTCCCAGTGAGTGATTTGTATTTGCAGTAAATATATTCATCTAAAGTAAGGGTAGCACAGTGCACACACGTCTTTTCTAAAACCATGATGTATTTTAGCTGAACGGTAATTTTGATTTCTGGTTCTGTGTTACAGGCTAATTTTAAAATGCGTATATATTTTAACAAAGTTCAAACTTATCCGTTTAAGAGCTGTGATAACTCTGCAAAAAATGGGTACAAGTCTGTTTAGAAAATAAGTGAAATGTGAGGCTGCCTGCACCCCTCCACCAAAAAAATAAAATATAAAAATAAACAGTTTCTACAATACATATTGTCCACAAAAAGTGTCAGTCATGGCTGTAACCAATTTAATAATGCAATCTATGCCCAGTTTGGCGCCAAGATGGATCTTACAGGATACTACTTGCGTTCATTTACTGCTTCAATATCAGCAATCTCTTTCCAGGGATATTTAGCCATAAAATCACTAGTTAATGCATATTCAGTACATTTTCTCACTCCGGGATAAAACATTCTGCATTTGTGCAGGTCTCAGCCTACCGTTAGGTTGTTCAATCAAGCTCACTCTGATTGCATAAGATGTAAATCACAGTAGGATTTACTTTACAGTGATAGTAATGTTTCACAAAAACATCCGCTCCAATTAAACTTCATAGTATTTGAGCCATAGTGTTATTTCATTACTGTGAGCGTTGTAGGTCAAGAGTAATTGAATGATAGTTTCCCCCTCCCGCCCCTTTTACCTAGTGTAAGCCCCCACTCCTCAGATGTGGAATCCAGTCCATAGACCAGACAGCTCTCATCAAGGGTCAGTATTCTACTGTGAGAACAATGAAATCCCTGCCCCCCTTGACAGGTTTTTCCCTTATCTTAATTGAAGATTGTCCCTCTCTGCAGTCTACCTGGGCACCTCCCTTCTGATCTGGTTGAGCAGTGTTACATCAGTAAAAGGGGCGGGAGGGGGATACTTTATCATTGAATTACTCTTGAACTACAACTCTGACAGAATTGATATAACACTCTCCAAAGTCCAAATACTATGATGATTAATTAGAGCTGCTTTTATTATTAAACATTACTATCCCTTTAAAGGAAATTCATACTATATGTTACCTCAAAATAAAATTTCCTTTATTTTTCTTCAACTACTGAAGTTCTTTTTTGGGTCACTGATGGTGAAATCCCTGGATTGCTGTTTCCGGAGCGCATAGTGGTCAGCTTAAAAAGTAATGTGTTGGATATATTTTGTCACTCAAAGTGTAAAATACAGCATTTAACACACTGCCTGCACTTTAAGTAAACAGACAGTATACATAAAACTCTAGATCAAATCCTTTACAGAGTATAACTAAATTGGAGTTAGAATTAGAAATGATCAGTCTTGAAAGCAACTGTTCTAAGTATATATTTAAAAAAAAAAAAAACCCTAAAAACAGGAGGTGTGTAAAACAGTAAGTAAAAGCCATCACCACCAGTCAGTCTAGAATGTAAACAGTACAGAGCTGTATACTGGAGGTGGGGAGATGCACTAAGCTGCGCGATAAAGTGAAGATAAGGCAGAGATAACTTCTCCAGTGATCTCAGTTCCACAAGTCCTTTGTTATTCTGTGAAGCCAATGCACTAAGCTTTGGGAATCTTAGTGCATAAACTCCATAGAATATCACTGGAACTGGAGAAGTGATATCACTGGAGACATTATCGCCACTTTATCACACTTTAATGCATATCCTCCCATGTCTGAGCTGAGACCTAGGGTAGTTCTGCTGTTTTCTGTTTCATTTATTTTAAAATGCATTATATATGTTCATACTTTACAGTTTAAACTTTTAAAACGGCCAAAGGGGTGCCAACACAATGCCCTCTGACCCTTAATGGGTTAACCAGGTCAACTGGTAAAATCCATAATTGCAGCAGCCCTCCTTAAAGTGATACAGTAAAAATGCATCTCTTGACTACAGTCCATTTTAAAGTGCCTACTCTATGTAACCTGCAAGGCCTTTCTATTAAGAATGTGTGGAATCTTTTGAAATAAGCATTATCAAACAGTTTGAGTACTTTTTTTTTCCCACAGCAATAACTGAACCAAAATACAGATTAACTATTCCACATAGGCAATGTTATCCCTGTTTACTTACTAATTCACTAGTGGACAAACTCAACTGGTCTAGAAGTGCAAGCTCCTGGAATGGTTTTTACATTTAGAGGAATCTTTTGTACAAATACACAAGTTCTTTCTTCACAGATTCTTCAAACCCCTTATTCGGAGGCTAACAATGCCACATCTCAAAAGTGTGTCCACTGCTGCAGCGACCTGTTACAGACATAAAAGAACCCACAATCCTCTTCTCAAAATAATCTACTGTACAGGTGCAGTAAAATCCCGATCCACATCTCACCTTGTAGAACAACTGGTCAAGGCAGGATTCAGACACTAAAAACCTTCTCTTCTTGGGAATGTCTTCGTCACCATGTTCTGGCTTCAGTGCGGTTTTCACTTCTTCCAACTCAATTATACTTATCGTGGATCCTTTTTCCAGTTTACATTGTGGACTTAATCCTGTTGGCTCCAAGTCTGAGGTAATAATTGTATTATTTAAACTGCATGCTAGGGATGATTTTGGCTGTTCTCCCTGCCTAAAGTGAGACATTTTTGTTCCAAGTTTTAACTGGGAAGAGAATGTATCTTTTTGCAACGGCCCCTTCATTCTTACAGTTGGGAGCTTTTTCTGTTGCCAGTCACCAATGTTGATAGTCTGTATACAGCGGTCAATAGTGTAACGTTTCATGCCTGTCTGGCAACCCACTCTCTTTGTTCCTTCTCTACCGCTGGTTTGGGTGCCATTATTTCTCACATGTAGATTTGTTTGTGTGCTTGCATTAATTAAAATAGGAATGAATGGTGTTCCGGTAGAAACTTGTTCATAGGAAGTATCCAGTCTGAGTTTTTTCAGTGGAGGACCAGTCTCAGTAGTATACCCGACTGCTGGGTTTGTGAAGCGGAATACTGTAGGTATGGCATCTTTCTTCAGAAACATTTTACAGCCATGTCTAGCATAGCTGTCTGAAGTGAAATGTGCTGAACACAGTCTGTATGAAGCATTTTTATTCCCTTCAAGAACTTGCTGAGCAAAAATATCTAAATCGCCAAAATCCTGTCTGGTTTGAAGTAGCCACTTCTTAATCATTTCAAGATTTTTGGGAAATCCATGTAACACAATGGTAGGGTTTTTTAATTTATTTCCTGTCCAATTAGGACAATATAGTACAATGCACTTGGGCATGAGGTTTCCCTGAAAGAACAAAAAAATAAAATTTAAATCAAAGGCCATTTCCAAGGAATTATTTTATTACTGCGTGAACGTATAAAATGATGTTCCACCAAGTCTGTGTCTATGTGAACAGACTTTCTAGCAATCCTGAGAATGTGCTGTGAATCTGTATGCCATGTAATGCTAGCAGACCAAAAATACATTACATGAGCCCAGCATGTTAGTGCACTGCCACATGATCCTGGCACAATTGCAATACGGTATGAGGGTCCATGTCATTAACCCATCACATCACCCAAGCAGGACAGCAATCCTTTATATAAGACAAGCACTTTCATACATGTCATCTTAGCAGATCATAGAAAAATGCTAAATTTATTCAAGCAGCAGTAAAATTATACGTACACACACACACACACACACACACACACACACCAAGGTTTTGAACTGTTTAGGCTTTTGTCAGGACCTGATGAAGAAAAGAAAGCTGCCTTTTTTTCATGTATTTTTTCATGTATTGCGAATCAAGTTCACTGATGGGTTTTTTAACTTTAGGCCTGTGAGCGTGACTTTTCTTCAGCATAGGGTATAAACACATACACATTGCCAGACATGTGTCTGTGAGGTTGCATTCCAAGTAAGAAAAGTAAATGCACTGATAATTAAATAAGTCTGCAGATTGAATGAACTAGTAACATTTTTAATGTTAAACATAGAAAAATATAACTTTATAACTCTTCCCCCACCCTCCAGTCACAGACATGGCTGTGTTTTTTTATATTTATATATACATACACACAGCAGGTAACAAGGGAGCTTACTTACAGCTTGTCCTAGGATGAACTTGTACCAAGCAGCCAGTCCTGCGATGTTCTGCTGACACACATTAGATCACTGTGTATGTGTGGGACATGTATGTGCTTGTGTATGTCTGTATGCAGATACCAGGGAACCCTCAGGGTGAAGGGCTAAATTCTCTGGATGAGAGAGTCCAATGTCTTCTACTATATGATCTACACCAATTAATTATTTCTTTAGTCTCTAAAATAGGTGTCATTTTAACAGAAAGATAGAGGGAAGCCCTCTTTGTGTTGTGTGTGTTGAAACATGGATTTCACTAAGTTACGGTACCTTCTGTTATAGGTTCATTGAAGACTGACTGGAGCACCTCTGTGTTTCAGCAAGTAGGTATATATCATCTATTACCTACTCTAAGAGGATTAACATTGTAAAGTTCTCAGGGTCAGCTTATTGTAAAAGTCCCCAGATATATTTAAACTATAGCTGGGGCAAATGTCTGGGTGTACGATCAGAATAATTTCACCGATCTTTAGAAAGTGACGTGTTTTTTTTTTCTAAAGATTATACTAGTTGAACAGCCCGTTACACGGGCCACAGTGCCTCTGGCAGCCGGTCGCGGGGCAGTCACGCGCAGTGGAGACTGTCCGCGCCACTGCTGATACAGAGCTGGAAGCTCCTTCGGAGAGGCCAGCCCTGTATGAGCCGCATGTGCAGCAGTGTCTATTGCGCATGTCGGGCGTTACACACAACTTAGCGAATTATTATATAGGATATATGTATGTATGTATATATATAATCTCAAACACCTCCACCAAGGCAATATACAAAGTGAGAGCTGGCCCAATTATATAAAATCATTGCCAACCTTGGTGCACCAATCTGCCACAAGTGCATATTTTCAGGGTATCCTGAATGGGATCAAGCAGACCAATTAAAGTGGCAGAGCCACTAATTAATCAACTATGGTCCAGAGGGATATCCTGAATACGTGCAGTGTCAGTATCCCCTGAGACCCGGGGCTGGCTATCCCAGTGTTTAATGTATAGATCTATATACACATATCACTACCTGTCCGTGCACATTTAATACATGAAACTCCTCCAATTATCGGTGCTATCACTCACTTCCACACTCCGCTCTGCAGAGAAGGCTCTTCCTGTCGCGGAAAATATACGTCACAGGTCAGTTGGAACGCACGAAACTCCCTGCAAATCATTATCTGAACCGCACAGTTACTAAGCAACGCCTAGAACTCTACAGGGAGGCAGCTGGTACCTCGGACACTGATTGGACTGTTCTCAACCGGAAGTCACGCCCACGTCCCCGAAGCCGTGGGCAGAGAAGCCATGTTTACTGTGGGCAAAAAAATAACTCATAAGTAAAGTGAGCGCAGCTATGGTACATACCGATAAGGGAATGATTTATCCTTTAATGACCAGAAGATTATGTAACGCGTTGCTTATCCTTCTGATTGTATTGAATAAAGTTAGACGGCCAACATTACATACAGTACTGGCACAATGTTCTACATTTCCTGCATAGGAATCTGTAAACAGATGTAATTTGTCCTAACATGAGGGTCTGTATAAATAGGAAAAACGTTATTTGAAAGGAACATATTTTGTACTAAAGAAGCGATATAGATTATTGGTACTGGCAAATAAGGAGCAATGGGACCATGATAGGTGCTGGCAGATTTTTCTATATAAATAAAAAAGGCAATAATGATTGGTGCTGGCTCATAAGAAGCATTAGGCATCCATGATTGATATTGCCAGATGTCTGTGTTTAAATAGCTGAAAAAAAGAAAATGTCATGGTTGATATAGGCAAAATGTTTTATGTAAGAAACAATATTTAACCCTGAATATGTTTCTGAGTGCCAGAGGGATACACAATGCATTGCAGAGGGTTAAGGATTCCCCTGATTAAGCACAGGTGAATTAATCAGTGGATCTTCATTGTGACTGACTCACCTGTGCTTAATCAGGGAAATCCTTAACCCTCTGCAATGCATTGTGTATCCCTCTGGCACTCAAAGGGTTAAATCCTCTACTGCTGGTGGCCCTTAAGGACAGAACTTGGACGGCTCCAACACAGATTATAGTTGATATGTCCCTGCAATGCAGAGGTTTTTCGGTTTTTCCTCAATTACCCTTTAGTACGATATAACATAGTTCTCACCACCTGAACACACACAACACAACACTTTGCTTTTCTTGTATAAATGGCACCAACTTAGAGACTAAAGAAACCGTTCATTAGCACAGATCAGCGAGTAGATAACACTGTCCTACTGTTTCACCCTGAAAATTAGTCCCTTCACCCCGAGGCCATGAGATTTGGGTCAAACCCCTGAGTCTCACGGTCAAACTGTTAGACTTCAAGAAGAGAAATACATTCAGTGGCTCAAGAAGCATGCTAACTGGACAAATATCAGTATATCTGAGTGCCACTCCGCTATCTCATTGTATGTTTATGTGCCCACTGCGGGCATCCCCTGCCCTGAATATGAATGCCAACAAATGAAAGACGCTGCACCATTAAAGGGGAACTACCACCCCGCAATAACTTACCCTGAAATGAGTCTTCATCTGGCGACTAGCTGCTTAGTAGCACTAGTCGCCAGCAATATTAGCCGGTTCCACTTGGCTCCAAAAGGGACTGACAGCGCAGGCGCACGGATGTCACTGTGACGAGATGTCCGTGCTTCCTGCTCCTGTGACCGTCGGAAAAATGCAAAAATCTTTGGAACCGGGTAATATTGCTGGTGACTAGCGCTACTAAGCAGCTAGTCGCCAGATGAAGACTCATTTCAGGTTAAGTTATTGCGGGGTGATAGTTCCCCTTTAAACATACAAAATATTGAGAGTGGAAATATAAAAACAATCCTCTTTATTAGTCGATATTAATAGTATGAAAGGTTCTAGAGGCAATCATAATACAGACTAACAGTTAGCAAGTCCACCGACCTTAGACGCGAAATGCGTTGACGGCAGAGTTTGAGGTTGCTGGATTCAAAAAACTGTAAGTCTGTATTATGATGCTTCATACTTTTAATATGGATTAATAAAGACTATAGTTTTTACATTTCCACTTTGAATATTTTGTATGTTTAATAGTGCAGCTTCCTTTGTTTCTTATCAAACCCTGAGCATTCCTAGGTATGTACATCGCTCAAAAGTACTTTAATTTCTATCTACGGCTGCCTTAAGATTCCTACCAGTAGATGGTGCTGCAGATACAGTTATAGGCCACCTCTGCAGTGATACTCAGCTGGTAAAAGCTTACAAGCTGGTGGGTGAAGAGAAGGGATGAGAGAAGGGAGACGTGGAGCTGGGGGGTCACAGCTTGCCTAGAAGTGAGATATGTAAAAATGCAGGTAGTAAGACCATAAACTACTGGTGAAACTGTAATTTTAAACTAAACCAAATGCAATGCAGGGATATTAAAATTCACATTGAGTTAAATTAAGTATTTAACCCCTTCCGTGCTAAGAAGCATAACAATGCGTTTGAGACCCCTAGCTTTCAAGGAGTTAAAATTCCCATATAAAATAATAAAAATGTAGGGATTTTTTTTTTAACTATGTCCTCTATGGTACAGTTTGTGTGCTCTGGAGCTTACCAGTTTATCTTATTAATTGGCACCTTGTTTACCATTTCAGTTTTGACCAACCTGTGTCCCTTCAGCTTTGGGACTACACTCTTTCCGATTATCCTCAGCTGCCCAACAGCAGGCTGAGGATGAAGACATTGTACCCTGTGCGAGTGTAGTCTGTAGCATGCTGGGGGGACACAGTTTGCCCTAGAATGGGGTAAGTGGATGGGCTTTAATGCAAGCAGCAAGAGAGATTAATTTATTATATATGTCCAGTTATAAAGGGGAGATCTAGCAGCTGTAATGGGAGTATCAGAGGGGAAACAGGTGGCTGGGGAACTAGCAGCAGGTAAAGTAATGAATTGGAAATGTACTTACCAGCACCAGCGTCACCCCTAAAGGGAGGTATGGACCCATAATATCTCCTAAAGAGGGACACTTGGGAGGTATGGACCCCTAATATCTCCTAAAGAGGGGCACTTGGAAGGTACGGACCCCTAATATCTCCTATAAAGAGGGACACTTGGGAGGTACAGACTCCTAATATCTCCTAAAGAGGGACACTTGGGAGGTATGGACCCCTAATATCTCCTAAAGAAGGACACTTGGGAGGTACAGACCCCTAATATCTCCTAAAGAGGAACACTTGGGAGGTACGGACCCCTAATATCTCCTAAAGAGGGACACTTGGGAGGTATGGACCCCTAATATCTCCTAAAGTGGGACATTTGGAAGATATGAACCCCTAATATCTCCTAAAGAGGGACACTTGGGAGGTATGGACCCCTAATATCTCCTAAAAAAGGGGTACTTGAGAGGTACGGACCCCTAATATCTCCTAAAGAGGGACACGTGGGAGGTACGGACCAAAATATCTCCTAAAAAGGGACACTGGGGAGGTACGGACCTCTAATATCGCCTAAAGAGAGACATTTGGAAGATATGAACCCCCTAATATCTCCTAAAGAGGGACACTTGGGAGGTATAGACCCCTAATATCTCCTAAAGAGGGACACTTGGGAGATATGAACCCCTAATATCTCCTAAAGAGGGGCACTTGGGCGGTATGGACCCCTAATATCTTCTAAAGAGGGACCACTCTTTCCGATTATCTTCAGCTGCCCAACAGCAGGCTGAGGATGAAGACATTGTACCCTGCGCGAGTGTAGTCTGCAGCATGCTGGGGGGGACACAGTTTGCCCCAGAATGGGGTAAGTGGATGGGCTTTAATGCAAGCAGCAAGAGTGATTAATTTATTATATATGTCCAGTTATAAAGGGGAGATCTAGCAGCTGTAATGGGAGTATCAGAGGGGAAACAGGTGGCTGGGGAACTAGCAGTAGGTAAAGTAATGAATTGGAAATGTACTTACCAGCACCAGCGTCACCCCTAAAGGGAGGTATGGACCCTAATATCGCCTAAAGAGGGACACTTGGGAGATATGAACCCCTAATATCTCCTAAAGAGGGGCACTTGGGAGGTATGGATCCCGAATATCAACTAAAGAGGAACACTAGGAAGGTACAGACCCCTAATATCTCCTAATGGGGACACTTTGAAGGAATGAAATTCTTATATCTCTTAAAGAGGGTAATTTGGGGGGGGGGGTACAAAAGAGCCGTCATAGACTGTGGTACAGGAATGCGCTCTGTAGTGTGCAGCGCAGGGGAGGACAAACTGAAACATAGACGATTGTGATTGGTGCAGGCGGCTCCCTTACTTATCCCCCATTTACACGCTGGCTGATGGGAATAAAAGGTGACGACAGACTTGGATACAAGCAGGATGACATGAGTGACGGTTTTCATACCGCCGCACACCTGTATAACGTCTCCTGATAATAACCCTCCACTTACTTTATTGTGACCAGAAAATTCTAATGTCCCATGTGACTTTTACTCTTTATTCTTCTTCCATCGCCCTTGGGTGTCCTGTCCATGGAAGCGGAGGTGATGGTGGTTTTTTTCAAATAAAAGGAGGGAAAATCCGTATAAAGCGGAACTATCATCAGACTTAAATTGAGCCCCAAATCCTTATTACCATAGTGATACACATATACATTAGTGAGAAATACAACTTTTTCTGATCTTGCTATAAGCGTCTCTGTCCCTTCTGTCGCTTTACGGTAACCAGACATTCAACTCACCAATCATGTAGGTGTAGGGGATGGACAGCGCAGTCTCAGAGATGCCTCCTCTGCAAGATGTCTGCGCTGTTGCCCACTGCCTACCCGCCTACGATCTCTATTTCTCACTAATGCCAGACTAATGCAGCAAAATACAAGTATGTCTATCGCTATGGTAATAAGGATTTGGGACTCAATTTGATGATACTTCCACGTTAAGGACTAGTTGGGACACATTGGTCCTTACAGATTACTTGTTCCTTTATGAACAAGGGGTGTAAGCAATGCATTGCTAATCAATGTGTTTCACACCCCTCTTGTCCTTATAGGGTTAATGTTACCATGCGCAGTGAGATGAGTCTGAGGTCCTGTTGCCCCTCCAGTAACTATCATGTCCTCCTCCAAGTGATAAAACAAAAAAGAAAAAGAGGGGCGCTTCATAGTGCAATATTGTATGTAAAATCAGGACCTCCACCAGTACACCACGGTATTCACAATATAGAAAATCACTAAAAGTGATCAGTTGAACGGATGGGGGACTCCGACAGCCCCCACTCGGTCTTCCTAAAAACCTGGTAGGATGGATGCCGCTTCTCGAAAAAGGGGGAACCAAGAAACTTGCCATCAACCTCCAAATACAGAAAAAAAGAAGGCAGGAAAAGCGCAAACCAACAATAAATAATCACACTTGAATCCAGTAATAGTAGGTCTAATACTGTAACAGTTTGTTCAACACTCAGACACAGTGGTTTAGGATAAAACACAGTTTTATTGAAATCATAAATAATAAGATAACTTTCACAGGCCCTGTAGTACTACAGCATAATAATAATATAGACACAACAGGTTATTTGTGCATATGCCTACACAGGTCCAGTATAACTAGAAAGTTCTGAGTATTCTTATACTGACACAGGTCAGGCAGGAAAGAGTGAGTACCCAGAGCGACAGTTCAGCATGGGTTAAAGTTCTCCAATAGGTGTAATCAGTCTCTGTGCAGTGAGGTCTGTGGTGAGTTCTCTTTGTTATGCCCTGTATGGTAGAATAGCGCACATAGAAGACTGCAGTGCAATAATGGAGACGAGAGCTCTAGCACTCCTCCAGAACAGTAACTGAGACTAAGACACACTGCTGTAGCAGTCACGGAGGCAACACAGATGCTCAGCCAGAGCTTAACAGAGGACTCAGTAAGTGGCACACTGCCTTAACAGTAACGGAGGCAACACTGAGACTCTGCAAGAGCTAAACGGAACTTTAGCCAATGGCACACTGCCGTAGCAGTAACGGAGGCAACATGGAGGCTCTGCAAAAGTTAACAGAGGACACAGCCAATGGCACACTGCCGTAGCAGTAACGGAGGCAACACGGAGGCTCTGCAAGAGTTAATGGAGGGCTCAGCCAATGGCACAATGCCGTAGCAGTAACGGAGGCAACACGGAGGCTCTGCAAGAGTTAACGGAGGACACAGCCAATGGCACACTGCCGTAGCAGTAACGGAGGCAACACCGAGGCTCTGCAAGAGTTAACGGAGAACACAGCAACTGTCTCACTGCTGAGCAGTAATGGATACTAGGCCTCAGGCACAGCGGAAGTCAGAATGTCGCCCAAGCGACACAGCGAACACTGGAACAGGAAAGCTGGTTCGAGTCATGGAGCAGGAACGTCAGACAAGCCGGGTCAGATCACAGAGCGGGGAACGTCAGCCAGGCCGGGTCGAATCACGGATCAGTAGACAAGAAGCAGAGTAGTCAAAAAGGCCAAGTCGGTACACTGGAATCCACGAAGCTCAAGTAGGCACTGGTACAGGAACACCACGAAAGGGCACCGGATAGGTGCCAGAGCCCAGTATATAAAGGCCATACTGGGCGGGCCAAACGTAGATCAACCAATGGGAGCATAGTATAGCAAAAACTGACAGAAAGCAGCACAGGGAGCATGGGCACCGTGATAAATACTCACACCACAAATAATGTTGTGCCAGTTGTTGGTACAACCAGCAATTTCCAACGGGGTATCTCTAGCTGCCCCGATTCACCTATTTCTCCCACAATAGGAAAAAATCAGAGTCCACAGTGTAGAATTATATTTATTAAAAAATATATTACATATATATATTTTTCCTTTGCCAAATAATGTCAAAATATACAAAATGTATATAAACTTGTATGACACGTTTCGGAACAATAAAGTTCCTTTCTCAAATATCAGGCAACAAAATATATATAATTAAAAACATATATTTATAATGGCAAAAGCGATGACCTTTTAAACGTTTGTGTGGAAAGCCTTTCTCTGAACTTTTTTTAAATCACAGCAGGGCAATTGAGAGCGGTGATGTGGGGCATTGTGGGTAAATTCAACCTCATGTCAATTTGTTAAATTAAAACGTACATAAGGACTTCCAGCAGCCCGTGATCATGTTTGAACAGCTCCAAAGTAAGTCAGAATCAATCCGTCAGTCATCCACCTCGTCACCTCTCGTGTCAGTGCAGAGAGTTCTATCCTGCGCACTGACTGCTATGAACGAGGGAGATAATTGGCAGGAGAGCGTTCCAGAAGTGGATCCATCCTCGGACTGGCTTTTGAGAACCAGTGTCATACAAATTCCCAGAGATTTAACTAGGACATGAATGCTAGATAGGTTAACAGTGACATTTAAATCAATGGGATTTGTTAGGAATTTCTGTTTTTTCCATATGGTTCAGATGTCTGGTCCCAGAGTAAAACAAGGCCATTTCCATTGCATTGGGGAGCGTCTTTGCAGTTCAACACCAGAAAAAGAGAAGAGAGCTCACAGCGCTAACTCATCATAAAATATTTATATAACAAATATTAATTAAATATAAATACAGAAAGATATAGATAGCAGCAAGAAATAAGAGGACTCTCCAATCCCCCTAACATTGGGCCTAAACCCAAATGTGAAAACACATACAAACAAACAAATCTGCTCTCCTCTACATGCCGTGAATGATATGTGCCCTATAATGTGCATATATAATAATCCTTAGTAAATATAAATAAAATAAGTGAGAGTTTCGTCCCACAAATTGGCCAATCCGTGTGTAAGCTTACCAACCACGCCAAGGTATCTCACTTTATGGTAAGTTCTAGTCTAATACATCTACAAATACTATCTAAATTACTATCTAAATTAAATTGAAATTAAAAATCCCTGAAGAAAGATGTTATTTTGAAACGCGTCTATTAGTAGGCCTCTGTGTAGTGCAATTAAAAACAGCAGCATACAATAAAATAAAAAAGGTGTAGATAAAGGACTTAGCCTGGTGCAGGACCCTTATGAGCCGGCATTAATAAAGTGATTACTTGGAAAACATGTTCCATTTGTAACCTTCCCCACAAGTCATGTGGGATGGTA
>JBBDGT010000404.1:0-18402 GCA_037306005.1 Rhinophrynus dorsalis | reverse complement strand
TGTGTTTAGTACAAGGACTGTCCAGTACCACTGTGTGTTTAGTACAAGGACTGTCCAGTACCCCTGTGTGTTTAGTAGAAGGACTGTCCAGTACCCCTGTGTGTTTAGTACAAGGACTGTCCAGTACCACTGTGTGTTTAGTACAAGGACTGCCCAGTACTCCTGTGTGTTTAGTACAAGGACTGTCCAGTACCACTGTGTGTTTAGTAGAAGGACTGCCCAGTACTCCTGTGTGTTTAGTACAAGGACTGTCCAGTACCACTGTGTGTTTAGTACAAGGACTGCCCAGTACTCCTGTGTGTTTAGTACAAGGACTGTCCAGTACTCCTGTGTGTTTAGTACAAGGACTGTCCAGTACCCCTGTGTGTTTAGTAGAAGGACTGTCCAGTACCCCTGTGTGTTTAGTACAAGGACTGTCCAGTACCCCTGTGTGTTTAGTACAAGGACTGTCCAGTACTCCTGTGTGTTTAGTACAAGGACTGCCCAGTACCCCTGTGTGTTTAGTACAAGGACTGTCCAGTACCCCTGTGTGTTTAGTACAAGGACTGTCCAGTACCACTGTGTGTTTAGTACAAGGACTGTCCAGTACCACTGTGTGTTTAGTACAAGGACTGTCCAGTACTCCTGTGTGTTTAGTACAAGGACTGTCCAGTACCCCTGTGTGTTTAGTACAAGGACTGTCCAGTACCACTGTGTGTTTAGTACAAGGACTGTCCAGTACTCCTGTGTGTTTAGTACAAGGACTGTCCAGTACCACTGTGTGTTTAGTAGAAGGACTGTCCAGTACCACTGTGTGTTTAGTACAAGGACTGTCCAGTACCTCTGTGTGTTTAGTACAAGGACTGTCCAGTACTCCTGTGTGTTTAGTACAAGGACTGTCCAGTACCCCTGTGTGTTTAGTAGAAGGACTGTCCAGTACCCCTGTGTGTTTAGTACAAGGACTGTCCAGTACCCCTGTGTGTTTAGTACAAGGACTGTCCAGTACCACTGTGTGTTTAGTACAAGGACTGTCCAGTACCACTGTGTGTTTAGTACAAGGACTGTCCAGTACTCCTGTGTGTTTAGTACAAGGACTGTCCAGTACCCCTGTGTGTTTAGTACAAGGACTGTCCAGTCCTCCTGTGTGTTTAGTAGAAGGACTGTCCAGTACCCCTGTGTGTTTAGTACAAGGACTGTCCAGTACCCCTGTGTGTTTAGTACAAGGACTGTCCAGTACCACTGTGTGTTTAGTACAAGGACTGTCCAGTACTCCTGTGTGTTTAGTACAAGGACTGTCCAGTACCACTGTGTGTTTAGTAGAAGGACTGTCCAGTACCACTGTGTGTTTAGTACAAGGACTGTCCAGTACTCCTGTGTGTTTAGTACAAGGACTGTCCAGTACCTCTGTGTGTTTAGTACAAGGACTGTCCAGTACTCCTGTGTGTTTAGTACAAGGACTGTCCAGTACCCCTGTGTGTTTAGTAGAAGGACTGTCCAGTACCACTGTGTGTTTAGTACAAGGACTGTCCAGTACCCCTGTGTGTTTAGTACAAGGACTGTCCAGTACCCCTGTGTGTTTAGTACAAGGACTGTCCAGTACCACTGTGTGTTTAGTACAAGGACTGTCCAGTACTCCTGTGTGTTTAGTACAAGGACTGTCCAGTACCCCTGTGTGTTTAGTACAAGGACTGTCCAGTACCACTGTGTGTTTAGTACAAGGACTGTCCAGTACTCCTGTGTGTTTAGTACAAGGACTGTCCAGTACCCCTGTGTGTTTAGTACAAGGACTGTCCAGTACCCCTGTGTGTTTAGTACAAGGACTGCCCAGTACTCCTGTGTGTTTAGTACAAGGACTGTCCAGTACCCCTGTGTGTTTAGTACAAGGACTGTCCAGTACTCCTGTGTGTTTAGTACAAGGACTGTCTAGTACTCCTGTGTGTTTAGTACAAGTACTGCCCAGTACCACTGTGTGTTTAGTACAAGGACTGTCCAGTACCCCTGTGTGTTTAGTAGAAGGACTGTCCAGTACCCCTGTGTGTTTAGTACAAGGACTGTCCAGTACCCCTGTGTGTTTAGTACAAGGACTGTCCAGTACCCCTGTGTGTTTAGTACAAGGACTACCCAGTACTCCTGTGTGTTTAGTACAAGGACTGTCCAGTACTCCTGTGTGTTTAGTACAAGGACTGTCCAGTACTCCTGTGTGTTTAGTACAAGGACTGTCCAGTACTCCTGTGTGTTTAGTACAAGTACTGCCCAGTACTCCTGTGTGTTTAGTACAAGGACTGTCCAGTACCCCTGTGTGTTTAGTACAAGGACTGCCCAGTACTCCTGTGTGTTTAGTACAAGGACTGTCCAGTACTCCTGTGTGTTTAGTACAAGGACTGTCCAGTACTCCTGTGTGTTTAGTACAAGGACTGTCCAGTACCACTGTGTGTTTAGTACAAGGACTGTCCAGTACCCCTGTGTGTTTAGTACAAGGACTGTCCAGTACTCCTGTGTGTTTAGTACAAGGACTGTCCAGTACTCCTGTGTGTTTAGTACAAGGACTGTCCAGTACCCCTGTGTGTTTAGTACAAGGACTGTCCAGTACTCCTGTGTGTTTAGTACAAGGACTGTCCAGTACCCCTGTGTGTTTAGTACAAGGACTGTCCAGTACTCCTGTGTGTTTAGTACAAGGACTGTCCAGTACCCCTGTGTGTTTAGTACAAGGACTGTCCAGTACCCCTGTGTGTTTAGTACAAGTACTGCCCAGTACCACTGTGTGTTTAGTACAAGGACTGTCCAGTACCCCTGTGTGTTTAGTACAAGGACTGTCCAGTACCCCTGTGTGTTTAGTACAAGGACTGTCCAGTACCACTGTGTGTTTAGTACAAGGACTGTCCAGTACTCCTGTGTGTTTAGTACAAGGACTGTCCAGTACCCCTGTGTGTTTAGTACAAGGACTGTCCAGTACCCCTGTGTGTTTAGTACAAGTACTGTCCAGTACTCCTGTGTGTTTAGTACAAGGACTGTCCAGTACCACTGTGTGTTTAGTACAAGGACTGTCCAGTACCACTGTGTGTTTAGTACAAGTACTGCCCAGTATCACTGTGTGTTTAGTACAAGGACTGTCCAGTACCACTGTGTGTTTAGTACAAGTACTGCCCAGTATCACTGTGTGTTTAGTACAAGGACTGTCCAGTACCCCTGTGTGTTTAGTACAAGGACTGCCCAGTACCACTGTGTGTTTAGTACAAGGACTGTCCAGTACCACTGTGTGTTTAGTACAAGTACTGCCCAGTATCACTGTGTGTTTAGTACAAGGACTGTCCAGTACTCCTGTGTGTTTAGTACAAGGACTGTCCAGTACCCCTGTGTGTTTAGTACAAGGACTGTCCAGTACCCCTGTGTGTTTAGTACAAGGACTACCCAGTACTCCTGTGTGTTTAGTACAAGGACTGCCCAGTACTCCTGTGTGTTTAGTACAAGGACTGTCCAGTACCCCTGTGTGTTTAGTACAAGGACTGTCCAGTACCCCTGTGTGTTTAGTACAAGGACTGTCCAGTACTCCTGTGTGTTTAGTACAAGGACTGTCCAGTACCACTTTGTGTTTAGTACAAGGACTGTCCAGTACCCCTGTGTGTTTAGTACAAGTACTGCCCAGTACCACTGTGTGTTTAGTACAAGGACTGTCCAATACCCCTGTGTGTTTAGTACAAGTACTGCCCAGTACCACTGTGTGTTTAGTACAAGGACTGTCCAGTACCACTGTGTGTTTAGTACAAGTACTGCCCAGTACCCCTGTGTGTTTAGTACAAGGACTGTCCAGTACTCCTGTGTGTTTAGTACAAGGACTGCCCAGTACCCCTGTGTGTTTAGTAGTAGTATCCCACTGCACACTTCTGTTGAAGTCTCTACACGGACTTCATCCTCCACCGCACCACATACCTCCTACCTCCCATTCGCTCCCTACACTCTCCCTCACTTATTCCTGACTCACTCACACGTTTGACACATCATCTCATATTCCCCTTCAACTGTTGGACTCATGTTCACTGTCGGCTGTTGGACTCACTTTCACCTTCCACTGTTCGATTCACACACATCAGGTCTCTATAGGCAGCGCTGTAAGATATCTTACTGTCAAGACATAAAAGATCTCATCCTAGAACCAAAAGTAGAAAATGTATATAGTGACATAGTTAATAGGTTGAAAAAAAAAGACACAAATTCATTTGCCTCATTCCCCAGTGACATGAGAACTGTATAGCTTTCCTGCTGCCAAATAAGTTATCAGACCTTCCTGATTTTCCTACTAATAAACAGTATAACCCTGTACGTTCCCTTCTGAAAGAAATGTATCTAATCTTCTCTTAAATGTATCCATTGTATCTGCCATAACCACCTCCTTGGGCGAGGAATTCCACAATTTAACAGACCTTACTGTAAAAAACCCTTTCCTTTGCTGAAGTCTAAACGTCCTTTCCTCTAACCTCAAGGGGTGTCCCCTGGTCACCTGATCAGGCCTTGGAATAAATAGCTCACCGCAGAGATCCTTGTATTGACCTCTCATATACTTGTACAATGTGATAAGGTCTCCTCTTAGTCGTCTTTTCTCTAGAGTAAATAAACCAAGTTTGTCTAGTTGTTCTTTATACGTAAAGTCCTCCATTCCCTTAACTCCTTAATGTCCACAATCCTGGGAAGTAACCTTCCCTTAATGACCATTTTGATGTTTCTGATGCATCTGTACACTTGACCTGTGACGCTTACTGGCACGCCATGCTGGGGACTAAGAGAGACAACTCCAGTCATGGAGAGGTCAATCTCATTCCCCATTTTTACTTACAGCGATCTCTTATGTGTGTGTGTGTGTGTGTGTGTGTGTGTCATAACTCCCTCTTCTCATGTGTGTGTGTGTGTGTGTACATGTGTCATAACACCCTCTTCTCTTATGTGTGTGTGTATGTGTGTCATAACCCCCTCTTCTCTTGTGTGTGTATCATAACACCCTCTTGTGTGTGAGTGTGTGTCATAACACCCTTTTCTCTTGTGTGTGTGTGTGTGTGTCATAACATCCTCTTCTCTTATGTGTGTGTGTATGTGTGTCATAACCCCCTCTTCTCTTATGTGTGTGTGTATGTGTGTCATAACCCCCTCTTCTCTTGTGTGTGTGTGTATCATAACACCGTCTTGTGTGTGTGTGTGTGTGTGTGTGTCATAACACCCTTTTCTCTTGTGTATGTGTGTGTGTGTGTGTCATAACACCCTCTTCTCATGTGTATGTGTGTGTGTGTCATAACACCCTTCTCTTGTGTGTGTATGTGTGTGTCATAACATCTTCTTCTCTTGTTTGTGTGTGTAATAACACCCTCTTCTCGTGTGTGTGTGTGTATGTATGTGTATCATAACTCCCTTCTCTTGTGTATGTATGTGTGAATTTCATAAGTCTATGGTGCCATTCTTGGGATGTCATTTCCAAACAAGGCATAGCTATGTATAAAGACAAACTTTCCGCAGTGTTGCAGTGACCACTTCCCACCGGTCTCAAGGCCATCCAAAGATTTCTAGGCTTTGCCAATTATTATCAAAAGTTTATTTGTGATTTTTCCAAGATTGTTAATCCTCTCACTGACTTGATACACAAAGTGGCTAACACTTCTGAGTGGTGAGCAGAGGCCGAGGGGGCCTTTGAATCACTAAAAGTCGCATTTGCTTCCGCACCAGTTCTGTCACACCCCAGACCTGACCTGCCATTTATGCTGGAGGTTGATGCCTCTGATACAGGTGTTGGGGCTGTGTTGTCACAAAGGTCAGGTCCTGGTCAATTACTTAAGCCATGCGGTTTGCTTTCTCAAAAAATTGACTAAGGCTCAATCAGTGTATGAGATTGGCGACCAAGAACTGTTGGCCATTATCCTTGCCTTACGTGAATGGCGCCACTTATTGGAGAGCAGCAGGGCGCCAATTTTAATTCTTACCGACCATAAGAATTTACTGTATCTTTCCAAAGCTAAGAGATTATCTCCCAGACAGGCCAGAAGGGCACTTTTCCTCTCACATTTCAATTTCATAGTGTCCTATCTACCTGGATCCAAGAATGTACGGGCCGATGAACTGTCCAGGCAATCTGGTCCCGATTTGGAATCCGAGGCTGTGCCAGTGCCAATTATTCCTCATGATCGCATCCTTGCTACGTTACTTACTAGCATTACTTCACCTCTGGGTGAGGAGATATTGGCGGCTCAGGCTGAGGCTCCACCGGAAAAGCCCATGGGAAAGTGTTTTTTGGCTGAACCTTTTCGAACCAGATTATTGGAGTCATACCATGCTTCACGTGCTGCCGGACACGTGGGCAGAGATCAATTATTCTGGTCCCTGTCTCGTATGTGTAACAGTTTGTACGACACTCGAACACAGTAGGTTAGAATAAAACACAGTTTTATTAAAAGACACAAAGAGAATACCCACAGCGGGCTATAGTATATCACAGTGGAATAGACAGGAAAATATAATTCATGGACAGTATACAATGGAAAGAAGGTTAGATACTGTCACAGGTCAGGCATAACAAGGCAACTTCAGAACAGCATGGGTTAAAGTTCATAGATAGTAATCGGTCTCTGATGTGGTGTGTTTGGCAACGCCCAGTATGATGGTAATGGTACTCAAGAGTCTGTGGTGTGAGATGTAGAAGCACCTAAGTCTGCAAAGCAGGACTGAGACTTATACCCTCTGCTGTAGCAGTAACGGAGGCCACAATACTCTGCTACAGCTTGAACAGACTTGAGCCACTGGCACCTGACCGGTGCTGTAACGGAGACACTGTACTCTGCAAGAGCTGGTGGACTTGAGCCAATAGCACCCGACCGGTGCAGTAACATAGGCACGATACTCTGCAAGAGCTGGTAATATTGAGCCAATGGCACCCTGCCGGTGCTGTAGCCTAGGCAACCATACACAGCAAGAGCTAACGGAACGCAACCACAGCTTACTGCCGGAGCGGTAATCGGAGGCAACAATAGCTCTGCGGAAATAACGGAAGGCTCAGAGATAATCGGAGGCAACAGTGCTCTGCAAGAGTTAACGGAAGGCTCAGTAGTAATCAGAGGCAACAGTGCTCTGCAAGAGTTAACAGAAGGCTTAGTGTTAACGGAGGCAACAGTGCTCTGCAAGAGTTAACGGAAGGCTCAGTGGTAACGGAGGCAACAGTGCTCTGCAAGAGTTAACGGAAGGCTCAGCAGAAACGGAGGCCACAGAGATGCTCAGTCTGCTAGGCCAACTAAGCGGAAGTAAGAATGTCGCCCAAGCGTCACGGAGAACTGGAGCAGAATAGCTGGGCCGGGTCTCAGCGCAGGAACATCAGACAAGCTGGGTCAGGTCACGGAGCAGGAACATCAGCCAGACCAGGTCGAATCACGGAGCAGTAACGTCAGACAAGCCGGGTCAGGTCACGGAGCAGGAACGTCAGCCAGGCCAGGTCGAATCACGGAGCAGGAACGTCAGACAAGCCGGGTCAGGTCACGGAGCAGGAACGTCAGCCAGGCCAGGTCGAATCACTGAGCAGGAAAAACAACCAGAACCAGAAGGAGTAGTCAAACGGGCCAAGTCGGTACACAGGAACGCAGCAACACAGTAACACAGTAGCACTGGTACAGGAACACCACAAAAGGGCACCTGACAGGTGCCAGAGGCCCGGTATAAGAAGGCCATACTGGGCGGGCCAAACTAAGCTCATCCAATGGGAGCGCAACATACAGAGAGTGACAGAAAAAAGCACGGGCACTGTGATAGTATGTTCTGGTGGCCTACTTTGATAACAGACTGTGTCAATTTCACTGCCTCTTGTACGGCATGCGCTCATTCCAAGTCCCGAGGTACCTTCCCATAGGTCTTCTGCAAGCCGTTCCTAATGGCGACCGATCATGGTCACGTGTTCATTGACTTTATGGGGAGCTACCTGTCTCAAATGGTTGCGCGTTTATCTTGATGGTGGTAGGCAGGTTTTCAGGCTACGTGGTGTCCCCAGGTTGCTAGTTTCCTACCGGGGGAGCCAATTTGTATCCAGATTCTGGAGGGCGTTTTGTGACCAGATGGGTATTCAATTGTCATATTCGTCCGCTTATCACTCCCAAACAATGGGGCTGCTGATTGCTCCAACCAAGGGCTGGAGGAATTCCTTTGTTGCTTTGTGTCCAACCATCATGACAACTGGGCCAACTTGCTGCCTTGGGTGGAGTTCGCCTGGAACTGTGCCATTGACACCTCTTCCAGGAGCTCACCTTTTCTTGTCAACTATGGGTTACAACCATGCCTGCTCCCGGATTCATTCCAGGCACAGCAGATTCCAGCTCTGGATGAGCATATTCGGCAGCTCCACTCCACGTGGGCACAAGTGCAAGTTTCCCTACGTGAGTCTTTTCAGCGGCATGCCAATAACAGGAGATTGCCGGCTCCTGTCCAGATTGGGGACCGTGTGTGGTTATCATCCAGAAATCTGAATCTGCAAACCCCGTGCAATAAGTTTGCTTCACGATTTGTTGGGCCATTTCGAGTTATCTGCAGGGTTAATTCCGTTTCCTGTGCCTTGGAACTCCCCGCTAGTATGCGGATCCACAATGTATTTCACGTGTCATTACTCAAATCACTGGTTTGTAATCTCTACACACCTGCTCCTGTTGTCCCGGTCCTGTTCGTGTTCAGAACCACAATGAATATGAGGTACAAAGTATCCTAGATTCACGTAGAGTTTGTAGTCAAATCCAGTACCTAGTACATTGGAAGGGCTATGGCCCAGAGGAACGTTCATGGGTTAAACACTCTGATATCCAGGCTCCAATTCTATTACGCAGGTTCCATGCTAAGTTTACTTCTAAGCCTGGTCCTCCTCCTCGGGGAGGGGTCATTAAGAGGGGGGTACTGTCACGGTGCCCGTGATCCCTGCTGCAGTGTGGTGACATTGCTACTTCCTTGTTTCCGAGTCTGGACTCTTATTGGTCCCAGGACCTGACTCCGGCCCAGGGCCAGGCCTTTTATACCCTGTCATGTCGTTAGTTGGGTGCCCTTTAGTGGTGTACCTGACCTAGCGCTAGTTACTGCTGTTTCCCTGTTAGTATATGACCCGGCCTGCCTGACGACGCTCCTGTGTATCCTGATCTGCTGCCGCATCTGTTGCTGACCGGACTGGCTGAGAACCCGCATCTGTTGCTGACTGGACTGGCTGAGAACCCTCTTCTGTTGCTGACTGGACTGGCTGAGAACCCTCTTCCGTTGCTGACTGGCCTGGTGGGAGAAGCCACTTTAGTTGCTGACTGGCCTGGCTGAGAAGCCACTTTCGTTGCTGACTGGACTGGCTGAGACCTCGCTCCGTTGCTGACTGGATTGACTGAGTACTCACTCCCAGTGCTCTATCGTACTGGCTTCTACCGCTTTTGTGGCGGTATTGTACATATGGAGTACCGGTTTCCGTGCTGTCAACAGCTGGGCTGAGTTACTTGTTCACGTTGCTGACGTGTCTGGTTAATCCACAGTCACTGGCTGTGCTCACTCCTGGCTGATGGTTATAGGCAGCCTCCCTGGGCAGATTATCACTCTGAACTCTGTATCACCCTAGAGTACTAGGGCCGGTTCACACTCTCGCCCTGCCTTACCGTACCTTTGTGGCCTGCGTGCTAGTGAGCCAGCTGAAGTGTAGTTGTCTGTCTCCTTGTGTTCTGTACTACCGGACACCCGTGGTCAGTATCCGTGGTCTGATGCCTCCAGATTACCCTAGCGTTCTAGCGTGCCATATCAATAGGTCGTTGCCTCCATTCTACCCTAGCGTTCTAGGGTTCCTGCTGCCATAATCAGTGGGTCAGTTGCCTCCATACTACCCTAGCGTTCTAGGGTTCCTGCTGACAGAATCAGTGGGTCAGTTGCCTCCATACTACCCTAGCGTTATAGGATTCATACTGCTAGTTTCAGTAGGTTAGTTGCCTCCTTACTACCCTAGCGTTCTAGGGCTCTTGCTGACACTATCAGCAGGTCGTTGCCTCCATCGTACCTAGCGTGCTAGGGCTCCTGCTGTCTGTCAGTTCGTTGTGTTGTTCCATTATACTGTTTCCTACCTGACCTGTGAAAGTTGTACCTAAATCACAGGTTCTCTGTCCTCAGTGTATGATTGACCTTGTACCTAAATCACAGGATCTCTGTCCTCAGTGTATGACTGACCTTGTACCTAAATCACAGGATCACTGTCCTCAGTGTATGACTGACCTTGTACCTAAATCACAGGATCTCTGTCCTCAGTGTATGACTGACCTTGTACCTAAATCACAGGATCTCAGTCCTCAGTGTATGACTGACCTTGTACCTAAATCACAGGATCTCTGTCCTCAGTGTATGATTGACCTTTGTACCTAAATCACAGGATCTCTGTCCTCAGTGTATGATTGACCTTGTATCTAAATCACAGGATCTCAGTCCTCAGTGTATGACTGACCTTGTACCTAAATCACAGGATCACTGTCCTCAGTGTATGACTGACCTTGTACCTAAATCACAGGATCTCAGTCCTCAGTGTATGACTGACCTTGTACCTAAATCACAGGATCTCTGTCCTCAGTGTATGACTGACCTTGTACCTAAATCACAGGATCACTGTCCTCAGTGTATGACTGACCTTGTACCTAAATCACAGGATCACTGTCCTCAGTGTATGGACTGACCTTGTACCTAAATCACAGGATCTCAGTCCTCAGTGTATGACTGACCTTGTACCTAAATCACAGGATCTCAGTCCTCAGTGTATGACTGACCTTGTACCTAAATCACAGGATCTCAGTCCTCAGTGTATGACTGACCTTGTACCTAAATCACAGGATCTCTGTCCTCAGTGTATGACTGACCTTGTACCTAAATCACAGGATCTCAGTCCTCAGTGTATGACTGACCTTGTACCTAAATCACAGGATCTCAGTCCTCAGTGTATGACTGACCTTGTACCTAAATCACAGGATCTCTGTCCTCAGTGTATGGCTGACCTTGTACCTAAATCACAGGATCTCTGTCCTCAGTGTATGACTGACCTTGTACCTAAATCACAGGATCTCAGTCCTCAGTGTATGACTGACCTTGTACCTAAATCACAGGATCTCTGTCCTCAGTGTATGACTGACCTTGTACCTAAATCACAGGATCACTGTCCTCAGTGTATGACTGACCTTGTACCTAAATCACAGGATCTCAGTCCTCAGTGTATGACTGACCTTGTACCTAAATCACAGGATCACTGTCCTCAGTGTATGACTGACCTTGTGCCTAAATCACAGGATCTCTGTCCTCAGTGTATGACTGACCTTGTGCCTAAATCACAGGATCACTGTCCTCAGTGTATGACTGACCTTGTACCTAAATCACAGGATCTCAGTCCTCAGTGTATGACTGACCTTGTACCTAAATCACAGGATCTTTGTCCTCAGTGTATGACTGACCTTGTACCTAAATCACAGGATCTCTGTCCTCAGTGTATGACTGACCTTGTACCTAAATCACAGGATCACTGTCCTCAGTGTATGACTGACCTTGTACCTAAATCACAGGATCTCTGTCCTCAGTGTATGACTGACCTTGTACCTAAATCACAGGATCACTGTCCTCAGTGTATGACTGACCTTGTACCTAAATCACAGGATCTCAGTCCTCAGTGTATGACTGACCTTGTACCTAAATCACAGGATCTCAGTCCTCAGTGTATGACTGACCTTGTACCTAAATCACAGGATCACTGTCCTCAGTGTATGACTGACCTTGTACCTAAATCACAGGATCACTGTCCTCAGTGTATGACTGACCTTGTACCTAAATCACAGGATCTCTGTCCTCAGTGTATGACTGACCTTGTACCTAAATCACAGGATCTCAGTCCTCAGTGTATGACTGACCTTGTACCTAAATCACAGGATCACTGTCCTCAGTGTATGACTGACCTTGTACCTAAATCACAGGATCACTGTCCTCAGTGTATGACTGACCTTGTACCTAAATCACAGGATCACTGTCCTCAGTGTATGACTGACCTTGTACCTAAATCACAGGATCTCAGTCCTCAGTGTATGGACTGACCTTGTACCTAAATCACAGGATCACTGTCCTCAGTGTATGACTGACCTTGTACCTAAATCACAGGATCACTGTCCTCAGTGTATGACTGACCTTGTACCTAAATCACAGGATCTCAGTCCTCAGTGTATGACTGACCTTGTACCTAAATCACAGGATCTCAGTCCTCAGTGTATGACTGACCTTGTACCTAAATCACAGGATCACTGTCCTCAGTGTATGACTGACCTTGTACCTAAATCACAGGATCACTGTCCTCAGTGTATGACTGACCTTGTACCTAAATCACAGGATCTCTGTCCTCAGTGTATGACTGACCTTGTACCTAAATCACAGGATCACTGTCCTCAGTGTATGACTGACCTTGTACCTAAATCACAGGATCTCTGTCCTCAGTGTATGACTGACCTTGTACCTAAATCACAGGATCACTGTCCTCAGTGTATGACTGACCTTGTACCTAAATCACAGGATCTCAGTCCTCAGTGTATGACTGACCTTGTACCTAAATCACAGGATCACTGTCCTCAGTGTATGACTGACCTTGTACCTAAATCACAGGATCTCTGTCCTCAGTGTATGACTGACCTTGTACCTAAATCACAGGATCTCTGTCCTCAGTGTATGACTGACCTTGTACCTAAATCACAGGATCTCAGTCCTCAGTGTATGACTGACCTTGTACCTAAATCACAGGATCTCAGTCCTCAGTGTATGACTGACCTTGTACCTAAATCACAGGATCTCTGTCCTCAGTGTATGACTGACCTTGTACCTAAATCACAGGATCTCAGTCCTCAGTGTATGACTGACCTTGTACCTAAATCACAGGATCTCTGTCCTCAGTGTATGACTGACCTTGTACCTAAATCACAGGATCTCAGTCCTCAGTGTATGATTGACCTTGTACCTAAATCACAGGATCTCAGTCCTCAGTGTATGATTGACCTTGTACCTAAATCACAGGATCTCAGTCCTCAGTTATGACTGACCTTGTACCTAAATCACAGGATCACTGTCCTCAGTGTATGACTGACCTTGTACCTAAATCACAGGATCTCAGTCCAGTGTATGACTGACCTTGTACCTAAATCACAGATCTCAGTCCTCAGTGTATGATTGACCTTGTACCTAAATCACAGGATCTCTGTCCTCAGTGTATGACTGACCTTGTACCTAAATCACAGGATCTCTGTCCTCAGTGTATGACTGACCTTGTACCTAAATCACAGGATCTCTGTCCTCAGTGTATGACTGACCTTTGTACCTAAATCACAGGATCTCTGTCCTCAGTGTATGACTGACCTTGTACCTAAATCACAGGATCTCTGTCCTCAGTGTATGACTGACCTTGTACCTAAATCACAGGATCTCTGTCCTCAGTGTATGACTGACCTTGTACCTAAATCACAGGATCTCTGTCCTCAGTGTATGACTGACCTTGTACCTAAATCACAGGATCTCAGTCCTCAGTGTATGACTGACCTTGTACCTAAATCACAGGATCTCAGTCCTCAGTGTATGACTGACCTTGTACCTAAATCACAGGATCTCTGTCCTCAGTGTATGACTGACCTTGTACCTAAATCACAGGATCTCAGTCCTCAGTGTATGACTGACCTTGTACCTAAATCACAGGATCTCTGTCCTCAGTGTATGACTGACCTTGTACCTAAATCACAGGATCTCAGTCCTCAGTGTATGATTGACCTTGTACCTAAATCACAGGGTCTCTGTCCTCAGTGTATGACTGACCTTGTACCTAAATCACAGGATCTCTGTCCTCAGTGTATGACTGACCTTGTACCTAAATCACTAGGATCTCTGTCTCTCAGTGTATGACTGACCTTGTACCTAAATCACAGGATCTCTGTCCTCAGTGTATGACTGACCTTGTACCTAAATCACAGGATCTCAGTCCTCAGTGTATGACTGACCTTGTACCTAAATCACAGGATCTCTGTCCTCAGTGTATGACTGACCTTGTACCTAAATCACAGGATCTCAGTCCTCAGTGTATGACTGACCTTGTACCTAAATCACAGGATCTCAGTCCTCAGTGTATGATTGACCTTGTACCTAAATCACAGGATCTCAGTCCTCAGTGTATGATTGACCTTGTACCTAAATCACAGGATCTCAGTCCTCAGTGTATGATTGACCTTGTACCTAAATCACAGGATCTCTGTCCTCAGTGTATGACTGACCTTGTACCTAAATCACAGGATCTCTGTCCTCAGTGTATGACTGACCTTGTACCTAAATCACAGGATCTCAGTCCTCAGTGTATGATTGACCTTGTACCTAAATCACAGGATCTCAGTCCTCAGTGTATGATTGACCTTGTACCTAAATCACAGGATCACTGTCCTCAGTGTATGACTGACCTTGTACCTAAATCACAGGATCACTGTCCTCAGTGTATGACTGACCTTGTACCTAAATCACAGGATCTCTGTCCTCAGTGTATGACTGACCTTGTACCTAAATCACAGGATCTCTGTCCTCAGTGTATGACTGACCTTGTATCTAAATCACAGGATCTCAGTCCTCAGTGTATGATTGACCTTGTACCTAAATCACAGGATCTCTGTCCTCAGTGTATGACTGACCTTGTACCTAAATCACAGGATCTCAGTCCTCAGTGTATGATTGACCTTGTACCTAAATCACAGGATCTCTGTCCTCAGTGTATGACTGACCTTGTACCTAAATCACAGGATCACTGTCCTCAGTGTATGACTGACCTTGTGCCTAAATCACAGGATCTCGTCCTCAGTGTATGACTGACCTTGTATCTAAATCACAGGATCTCTGTCCTCAGTGTATGACTGACCTTGTACCTAAATCACAGGATCACTGTCCTCAGTGTATGACTGACCTTGTGCCTAAATCACAGGATCTCAGTCCTCAGTGTATGACTGACCTTGTACCTAAATCACAGGATCACTGTCCTCAGTGTATGACTGACCTTGTACCTAAATCACAGGATCTCTGTCCTCAGTGTATGACTGACCTTGTACCTAAATCACAGGATCTCAGTCCTCAGTGTATGACTGACCTTGTACCTAAATCACAGGATCTCTGTCCTCAGTGTATGACTGACCTTGTACCTAAATCACAGGATCTCTGTCCTCAGTGTATGACTGACCTTTGTACCTAAATCACAGGATCTCAGTCCTCAGTGTATGACTGACCTTGTACCTAAATCACAGGATCACTGTCCTCAGTGTATGACTGACCTTGTACCTAAATCACAGGATCTCTGTCCTCAGTGTATGACTGACCTTGTACCTAAATCACAGGATCTCAGTCCTCAGTGTATGACTGACCTTGTACCTAAATCACAGGATCTCTGTCCTCAGTGTATGACTGACCTTGTATCTAAATCACAGGATCACTGTCCTCAGTGTATAACTGACCTTTGTACCTAAATCACAGGATCTCTGTCCTCAGTGTATGGACTGACCTTGTACCTAAATCACAGGATCTCAGTCCTCAGTGTATGACTGACCTGTGTACCTAAATCACAGGATCTCAGTCCTCAGTGTATGACTGACCTTGTACCTAAATCACAGGATCTCAGTCCTCAGTGTATGACTGACCTTGTACCTAAATCACAGGATCTCTATCCTCAGTGTATGACTGACCTTGTACCTAAATCACAGGATCTCAGTCCTCAGTGTATGATTGACCTTGTACCTAAATCACAGGATCTCTGTCCTCAGTGTATGACTGACCTTGTACCTAAATCACAGGATCTCTGTCCTCAGTGTATGACTGACCTTGTACCTAAATCACAGGATCTCTGTCCTCAGTGTATGATTGACCTTGTACCTAAATCACAGGATCACTGTCCTCAGTGTATGATTGACCTTGTACCTAAATCACAGGATCTCTGTCCTCAGTGTATGACTGACCTTGTACCTAAATCACAGGATCTCTGTCCTCAGTGTATGATTGACCTTGTACCTAAATCACAGGATCACTGTCCTCAGTGTATGACTGACCTTGTACCTAAATCACAGGATCTCAGTCCTCAGTGTATGACTGACCTTGTACCTAAATCACAGATCTCTGTCCTCAGTGTATGACTGACCTTGTACCTAAATCACAGGATCTCTGTCCTCAGTGTATGACTGACCTTGTACCTAAATCACAGGATCTCTGTCCTCAGTGTATGACTGACCTTGTACCTAAATCACAGGATCTCTGTCCTCAGTGTATGACTGACCTTGTACCTAAATCACAGGATCTCTGTCCTCAGTGTATGACTGACCTTGTACCTAAATCACAGGATCTCAGTCCTCAGTGTATGACTGACCTTGTACCTAAATCACAGGATCTCTGTCCTCAGTGTATGACTGACCTTGTACCTAAATCACAGGATCACTGTCCTCAGTGTATGACTGACCTTGTACCTAAATCACAGGATCACTGTCCTCAGTGTATGACTGACCTTGTACCTAAATCACAGGATCACTGTCCTCAGTGTATGACTGACCTTGTACCTAAATCACAGGATCTCAGTCCTCAGTGTATGACTGACCTTGTACCTAAATCACAGGATCTCAGTCCTCAGTGTATGACTGACCTTGTACCTAAATCACAGGATCTCAGTCCTCAGTGTATGACTGACCTTGTACCTAAATCACAGGATCTCTGTCCTCAGTGTATGACTGACCTTGTACCTAAATCACAGGATCTCTGTCCTCAGTGTATGACTGACCTTGTACCTAAATCACAGGATCTCTGTCCTCAGTGTATGACTGACCTTGTACCTAAATCACAGGATCACTGTCCTCAGTGTATGACTGACCTTGTACCTAAATCACAGGATCTCAGTGCCTCAGTGTATGACTGACCTTGTACCTAAATCACAGGATCTCTGTCCTCAGTGTATGACTGACCTTGTACCTAAATCACAGGATCTCTGTCCTCAGTGTATGACTGACCTTGTACCTAAATCACAGGATCACTGTCCTCAGTGTATGACTGACCTTGTACCTAAATCACAGGATCTCTGTCCTCAGTGTATGACTGACCTTGTACCTAAATCACAGGATCACTGTCCTCAGTGTATGACTGACCTTGTACCTAAATCACAGGATCTCTGTCCTCAGTGTATGACTGACCTTGTACCTAAATCACAGGATCTCTGTCCTCAGTGTATGACTGACCTTGTACCTAAATCACAGGATCTCAGTCCTCAGTGTATGACTGACCTTGTACCTAAATCACAGGATCTCTGTCCTCAGTGTATGACTGACCTTGTACCTAAATCACAGGATCTCAGTCCTCAGTGTATGACTGACCTTGTACCTAAATCACAGGATCTCTGTCCTCAGTGTATGACTGACCTTGTACCTAAATCACAGGATCTCAGTCCTCAGTGTATGACTGACCTTGTACCTAAATCACAGGATCTCTGTCCTCAGTGTATGACTGACCTTGTACCTAAATCACAGGATCACTGTCTCAGTGTATGACTGACCTTGTACCTAAATCACAGGATCTCTGTCCTCAGTGTATGACTGACCTTGTACCTAAATCACAGGATCTCTGTCCTCAGTGTATGACTGACCTTGTACCTAAATCACAGGATCTCAGTCCTCAGTGTATGACTGACCTTGTACCTAAATCACAGGATCACTGTCCTCAGTGTATGACTGACCTTGTACCTAAATCACAGGATCTCAGTCCTCAGTGTATGACTGACCTTGTACCTAAATCACAGGATCTCTGTCCTCAGTGTATGACTGACCTTGTACCTAAATCACAGGATCTCTGTCTCAGTGTATGATTGACCTTGTACCTAAATCACAGGATCTCTGTCCTCAGTGTATGACTGACCTTGTACCTAAATCACAGGATCTCAGTCCTCAGTGTATGACTGACCTTGTACCTAAATCACAGGATCACTGTCCTCAGTGTATGACTGACCTTGTACCTAAATCACAGGATCTCAGTCCTCAGTGTATGACTGACCTTGTACCTAAATCACAGGATCTCTGTCCTCAGTGTATGACTGACCTTGTACCTAAATCACAGGATCTCTGTCCTCAGTGTATGACTGACCTTGTACCTAAATCACAGGATCACTGCCTCAGTGTATGACTGACCTTGTACCTAAATCACAGGATCTCTGTCCTCAGTGTATGACTGACCTTGTACCTAAATCACAGGATCTCTGTCCTCAGTGTATGACTGACCTTGTACCTAAATCACAGGATCGACTGTCCTCAGTGTATGACTGACCTTGTACCTAAATCACAGGATCACAGTCCTCAGTGTATGACTGACGCGTGTACCTAAATCACAGGATCACTGTCCTCAGTGTATGAA
>JBBDGT010000334.1:0-18667 GCA_037306005.1 Rhinophrynus dorsalis | reverse complement strand
TAATCAGTATTCTTACACTAATCACATCCCCTTAATCAGTATTCTTACACAGATCACATCCCCTTAATCAGTATTCTTACACTGATCACATCCCCTTAATCAGTATTCTTACACTGATCACATCCCTTAATCAGTATTCTTACACTGATCACATCCCCTTAATCTGTATTCTTACACTGATCACATCCCCTTAATCTGTATTCTTACACTGATCACATCCCCTTAATCAGTATCTTACACAGATCACATCCCCTTAATCAGTATTCTTACACAGATCACATCCCCTTAATCAGTATTCTTACACTGATCACATCCCCTTAATCTGTATTCTTACACTGATCACATCCCCTTAATCTGTATTCTTACACTGATCACATCCCCTTAATCAGTATTCTTACACAGATCACATCCCCTTAATCTGTATTCTTACACTGATCACATCCCCTTAATCAGTATTCTTACACTGATCACATCCCCTTAATCTGTATTCTTACACTGATCACTTCCCCTTAATCAGTATTCTTACACTGATCACATCCCCTTAATCTGTATTCTTACACTGATCACATCCCCTTAATCAGTATTCTTACACAGATCACATCCCCTTAATCAGTATTCTTACACCGATCACATCCCCTTAATCAGTATTCTTACACAGATCACATCCCCTTAATCAGTATTCTTACACTGATCACATCCCCTTAATCAGTATTCTTACACAGATCACATCCCCTTAATCAGTATTCTTACACAGATCACATCCCCTTAATCAGTATTCTTACACTGATCACATCCCCTTAATCACTATTCTTACACTGATCACATCCCCTTAATCAGTATTCTTACACTGATCACATCCCCTTAATCTGTATTCATACACTGATCACATCCCCTTAATCAGTATTCTTACACAGATCACATCCCCTTAATCTGTATTCTTACACTGATCACATCCCCTTAATCAGTATTCTTACACTGATCACATCCCCTTAATCTGTATTCTTACACTGATCACATCCCCTTAATCAGTATTCTTACACTGATCACATCCCCTTAATCAGTATTCTTACACTGATCACATCCCCTTAATCAGTATTCTTACACTGATCACATCCCCTTAATCAGTATTCTTACACAGATCACATCCCCTTAATCAGTATTCTTACACAGATCACATCCCCTTAATCAGTATTCTTACACTGATCACATCCCCTTAATCTGTATTCTTACACTGATCACATCCCCTTAATCAGTATTCTTACACTGATCACATCCCCTTAATCAGTATTCTTACACTAATCACATCCCCTTAATCAGTATTCTTACACTGATCACATCCCCTTAATCATTATTCTTACACAGATCACATCCCCTTAATCAGTATTCTTACACTGATCACATCCCCTTAATCTGTATTCTTACACAGATCACATCCCCTTAATCAGTATTCTTACACTGATCACATCCCCTTAATCTGTATTCTTCAACTGATCACATCCCCTTAATCAGTATTCTTACACTGATCACATCCCCTTAATCAGTATTCTTACACTAATCACATCCCCTTAATCAGTATTCTTACACAGATCACATCCCCTTAATCTGTATTCTTACACAGATCACATCCCCTTAATCCGTATTCTTACACAGATCACATCCCCTTAATCAGTATTCTTACACTGATCACAACCCCTTAATCTGTATTCTTACACTGATCACATCCCCTTAATCAGTATTCTTACACTGATCACATCCCCTTAATCAGTATTCTTACACTAATCACATCCCCTTAATCATTATTCTTACACAGATCACATCCCCTTAATCTGTATTCTTACACTGATCACATCCCCTTAATCAGTATTCTTACACTAATCACATCCCCTTAATCAGTATTCTTACACTGATCACATCCCCTTAATCTGTATTCTTACACTGATCACATCCCCTTAATCAGTATTCTTACACTAATCACATCCCCTTAATCAGTATTCTTACACTGATCACATCCCCTTAATCTGTATTCTTACACTAATCACATCCCCTTAATCAGTATTATTACACTGATCACATCCCTTAATCAGTATTCTTACACTGATCACATCCCCTTAATCGGTATTCTTACACTGATCACATCCCCTTAATCTGTATTCTTACACTGATCACATCCCCTTAATCTGTATTCTTACACTGATCACATCCCCTTAATCAGTATTCTTACACTGATCACATCCCCTTAATCTGTATTCTTACACTAATCACATCCCCTTAATCAGTATTCTTACACTGATCACATCCCCTTAATCTGTATTCTTACACTGATCACATCCCCTTAATCTGTATTCTTACACTGATCACATCCCCTTAATCTGTATTCTTACACAGATCACATCCCCTTAATCAGTATTCTTACACAGATCACATCCCCTTAATCAGTATTCTTACACTGATCACATCCCCTTAATCAGTATTCTTACACTGATCACATCCCCTTAATCTGTATTCTTACACTGATCACATCCCCTTAATCAGTATTCTTACACAGATCACATCCCCTTAATCAGTATTCTTACACTGATCACATCCCCTTAATCAGTATTCTTACACTGATCACATCCCCTTAATCAGTATTCTTACACTGATCACATCCCCTTAATCTGTATTCTTACACAGATCACATCCCCTTAATCTGTATTCTTACACTGATCACATCCCCTTAATCTCTATTCTTACACTGATCACATCCCCTTAATCTGTATTCTTACACTGATCACATCCCCTTAATCAGTATTCTTACACTGATCACATCCCCTTAATCTGTATTCTTACACTGATCACATCCCCTTAATCAGTATTCTTACACTGATCACATCCCCTTAATCTGTATTCTTACACAGATCACATCCCCTTAATCAGTATTCATACACTGATCACATCCCCTTAATCAGTATTCTTACACAGATCACATCCCCTTAATCTGTATTCTTACACTGATCACATCCCCTTAATCTGTATTCTTACACTGATCACATCCCCTTAATCTGTATTCTTACACAGATCACATCCCCTTAATCAGTATTCTTACACTGATCACATCCCCTTAATCAGTATTCTTACACTAATCACATCCCCTTAATCAGTATTCTTACACAGATCACATCCCCTTAATCAGTATTCTTACACAGATCACATCCCCTTAATCAGTATTCTTACACAGATCACATCCCCTTAATCAGTATTCTTACACTGATCACATCCCATTAATCTGTATTCTTACACAGATCACATCCCCTTAATCAGTATTCTTACACAGATCACATCCCCTTAATCTGTATTCTTACACAGATCACATCCCCTTAATCAGTATTCATACACTGATCACATCCCCTTAATCAGTATTCTTACACAGATCACATCCCCTTAATCTGTATTCTTACACTGATCACATCCCCTTAATCTGTATTCTTACACTGATCACATCCCCTTAATCTGTATTCTTACACAGATCACATCCCCTTAATCAGTATTCTTACACTGATCACATCCCCTTAATCAGTATTCTTACACTAATCACATCCCCTTAATCAGTATTCTTACACTGATCACATCCCCTTAATCATTATTCTTACACAGATCACATCCCCTTAATCAGTATTCTTACACAGATCACATCCCCTTAATCAGTATTCTTACACTGATCACATCCCCTTAATCTGTATTCTTACACTGATCACATCCCCTTAATCAGTATTCTTACACTGATCACATCCCCTTAATCTGTATTCTTACACAGATCACATCCCCTTAATCAGTATTCTTACACTGATCACATCCCCTTAATCAGTATTCTTACACTGATCACATCCCCTTAATCAGTATTCTTACACAGATCACATCCCCTTAATCAGTATTCTTACACTGATCACATCCCCTTAATCAGTATCCTTACACAGATCACATCCCCTTAATCAGTATTCTTACACTGATCACATCCCCTTAATCAGTATTCTTACACTGATCACATCCCCTTAATCAGTATTCTTACACTGATCACATCCCCTTAATCTGTATTCTTACACAGATCACATCCCCTTAATCTGTATTCTTACACAGATCACATCCCCTTAATCAGTATTCTTACACTGATCACATCCCCTTAATCTGTATTCTTACACAGATCACATCCCCTTAATCAGTATTCTTACACAGATCACATCCCCTTAATCAGTATTCTTACACTGATCACATCCCCTTAATCAGTATTATTACACTGATCACATCCCCTTAATCAGTATTCTTACACTGATCACATCCCCTTAATCAGTATTCTTACACTGATCACATCCCCTTAATCAGTATTCTTACACAGATCACATCCCCTTAATCTGTATTCTTACACTGATCACAACCCCTTAATCTGTATTCTTACACTGATCACATCCCCTTAATCAGTATTCTTACACTGATCACATCCCCTTAATCAGTATTCTTACACTGATCACATCCCCTTAATCAGTATTCTTACACTAATCACATCCCCTTAATCAGTATTCTTACACTGATCACATCCCCTTAATCATTATTCTTACACAGATCACATCCCCTTAATCAGTATTCTTACACAGATCACATCCCCTTAATCAGTATTCTTACACAGATCACATCCCCTTAATCAGTATTCTTACACTGATCACATCCCCTTAATCAGTATTCTTACACTGATCACATCCCCTTAATCTGTATTCTTACACAGATCACATCCCCTTAATCAGTATTCTTACACAGATCACATCCCCTTAATCAGTATTCTTACACAGATCACATCCCCTTAATCAGTATTCTTACACAGATCACATCCCCTTAATCAGTATTCTTACACAGATCACATCCCCTTAATCAGTATTCTTACACTGATCACATCCCCTTAATCAGTATTCTTACACTGATCACATCCCCTTAATCAGTATTCTTACACAGATCACATCCCCTTAATCAGTATTCTTACACTGATCACATCCCCTTAATCAGTATTCTTACACAGATCACATCCCCTTAATCAGTATTCTTACACAGATCACATCCCCTTAATCAGTATTCTTACACTGATCACATCCCCTTAATCAGTATTCTTACACTGATCACATCCCCTTAATCAGTATTCTTACACTGATCACATCCCCTTAATCAGTATTCTTACACAGATCACATCCCCTTAATCAGTATTCTTACACAGATCACATCCCCTTAATCAGTATTCTTACACTGATCACATCCCCTTAATCAGTATTCTTACACAGATCACATCCCCTTAATCAGTATTCTTACACAGATCACATCCCCTTAATCAGTATTCTTACACAGATCACATCCCCTTAATCAGTATTCTTACACTGATCACATCCCCTTAATCAGTATTCTTACACAGATCACATCCCCTTAATCAGTATTCTTACACAGATCACATCCCCTTAATCAGTATTCTTACACTGATCACATCCCCTTAATCAGTATTCTTACACTGATCACATCCCCTTAATCAGTATTCTTACACTGATCACATCCCCTTAATCAGTATTCTTACACTGATCACATCCCCTTAATCAGTATTCTTACACAGATCACATCCCCTTAATCTGTATTCTTACACAGATCACTTCCCCTTAATCTGTATTCTTACACTGATCACATCCCCTTAATCTGTATTCTTACACTGATCACATCCCCTTAATCAGTATTCTTACACTGATCACATCCCCTTAATCAGTATTCTTACACAGATCACATCCCCTTAATCTGTATTCTTACACTGATCACATCCCCTTAATCAGTATTCTTACACTGATCACATCCCCTTAATCTGTATTCTTACACTGATCACATCCCCTTAATCAGTATTCTTACACTGATCACATCCCCTTAATCAGTATTCTTACACTGATCACATCCCCTTAATCAGTATTCTTACACTGATCACATCCCCTTAATCAGTATTCTTACACAGATCACATCCCCTTAATCTGTATTCTTACACAGATCACTTCCCCTTAATCTGTATTCTTACACTGATCACATCCCCTTAATCAGTATTCTTACACAGATCACATCCCCTTAATCAGTATTCTTACACTGATCACATCCCCTTAATCAGTATTCTTACACTGATCACATCCCCTTAATCAGTATTCTTACACTGATCACATCCCCTTAATCTGTATTCTTACACTGATCACATCCCCTTAATCTGTATTCTTACACTGATCACATCCCCTTAATCAGTATTCTTACACTGATCACATCCCCTTAATCTGTATTCTTACACTGATCACATCCCCTTAATCTGTATTCTTACACTGATCACATCCCCTTAATCCGTATTCTTACACAGATCACATCCCCTTAATCAGTATTCTTACACTGATCACAACCCCTTAATCTGTATTCTTACACTGATCACATCCCCTTAATCAGTATTCTTACACAGATCACATCCCCTTAATCTGTATTCTTACACTGATCACATCCCCTTAATCAGTATTCTTACACCGATCACATCCCCTTAATCTGTATTCTTACACAGATCACATCCCCTTAATCAGTATTCTTACACAGATCACATCCCATTAATCAGTATTCTTACACTGATCACATCCCCTTAATCAGTATTCTTACACTGATCACATCCCCTTAATCAGTATTCTTACACTAATCACATCCCCTTAATCAGTATTCTTACACTGATCACATCCCCTTAATCATTATTCTTACACAGATCACATCCCCTTAATCAGTATTCTTACACTGATCACATCCCCTTAATCAGTATTCTTACACTGATCACATCCCCTTAATCAGTATTCTTACACTGATCACATCCCCTTAATCCGTATTCTTACACAGATCACATCCCCTTAATCAGTATTCTTACACTGATCACAACCCCTTAATCTGTATTCTTACACAGATCACATCCCCTTAATCTGTATTCTTACACTGATCACATCCCCTTAATCTGTATTCTTACACAGATCACATCCCCTTAATCAGTATTCTTACACTGATCACATCCCCTTAATCAGTATTCTTACACTAATCACATCCCCTTAATCAGTATTCTTACACTGATCACATCCCCTTAATCTGTATTCTTACACTAATCACATCCCCTTAATCAGTATTCTTACACTGATCACATCCCCTTAATCTGTATTCTTACACTAATCACATCCCCTTAATCAGTATTCTTACACAGATCACATCCCCTTAATCTGTATTCTTACACTGATCACATCCCCTTAATCTGTATTCTTACACTGATCACATCCCCTTAATCAGTATTCTTACACTAATCACATCCCCTTAATCAGTATTCTTACACTGATCACATCCCCTTAATCTGTATTCTTACACTAATCACATCCCCTTAATCAGTATTCTTACACAGATCACATCCCCTTAATCAGTATTCTTACACTGATCACATCCCCTTAATCTGTATTCTTACACTGATCACATCCCCTTAATCAGTATTATTACACTGATCACATCCCCTTAATCAGTATTCTTACACAGATCACATCCCCTTAATCGGTATTCTTACACTGATCACATCCCCTTAATCGGTATTCTTACACTGATCACATCCCCTTAATCGGTATTCTTACACAGATCACATCCCCTTAATCGGTATTCTTACACAGATCACATCCCCTTAATCAGTATTCTTACACAGATCACATCCCCTTAATCGGTATTCTTACACAGATCACATCCCCTTAATCATTATTCTTACACAGATCACATCCCCTTAATCAGTATTCTTACACTGATCACATCCCCTTAATCTGTATTCTTACACAGATCACATCCCCTTAATCTGTATTCTTACACAGATCACATCCCCTTAATCAGTATTCTTACACTGATCACATCCCCTTAATCTGTATTCTTACACTGATCACATCCCCTTAATCTGTATTCTTACACAGATCACATCCCCTTAATCATTATTCTTACACTGATCACATCCCCTTAATCTGTATTCTTACACAGATCACATCCCCTTAATCAGTATTCTTACACTGATCACATCCCCTTAATCAGTATTCTTACACTGATCACATCCCCTTAATCGGTATTCTTACACAGATCACATCCCCTTAATCAGTATTCTTACACAGATCACATCCCCTTAATCAGTATTCTTACACAGATCACATCCCCTTAATCAGTATTCTTACACTGATCACATCCCCTTAATCAGTATTCTTACACTGATCACATCCCCTTAATCAGTATTCTTACACAGATCACATCCCCTTAATCGGTATTCTTACACAGATCACATCCCCTTAATCAGTATTCTTACACAGATCACATCCCCTTAATCGGTATTCTTACACAGATCACATCCCCTTAATCATTATTCTTACACAGATCACATCCCCTTAATCAATATTCTTACACAGATCACATCCCCTTAATCAGTATTCTTACACTGATCACATCCCCTTAATCGGTATTCTTACACAGATCACATCCCCTTAATCAGTATTCTTACACAGATCACATCCCCTTAATCAGTATTCTTACACTGATCACATCCCCTTAATCTGTATTCTTACACTGATCACATCCCCTTAATCAGTATTCTTACACAGATCACATCCCCTTAATCATTATTCTTACACAGATCACATCCCCTTAATCTGTATTCTTACACAGATCACATCCCCTTAATCAGTATTCTTACACAGATCACATCCCCTTAATCTGTATTCTTACACTGATCACATCCCCTTAATCTGTATTCTTACACAGATCACATCCCCTTAATCTGTATTCTTACACTGATCACATCCCCTTAATCTGTATTCTTACACAGATCACATCCCCTTAATCTGTATTCTTACACTGATCACATCCCCTTAATCAGTATTCTTACACTGATCACATCCCCTTAATCAGTATTCTTACACTGATCACATCCCCTTAATCTGTATTCTTACACTGATCACATCCCCTTAATCAGTATTCTTACACTGATCACATCCCCTTAATCAGTATTCTTACACTGATCACATCCCCTTAATCAGTATTCTTACACTGATCACATCCCCTTAATCAGTATTCTTACACTGATCACATCCCCTTAATCAGTATTCTTACACTGATCACATCCCCTTAATCTGTATTCTTACACCGATCACATCCCCTTAATCAGTATTCTTACACTGATCACATCCCCTTAATCAGTATTCTTACACTGATCACATCCCCTTAATCTGTATTCTTACACAGATCACATCCCCTTAATCAGTATTCTTACACTGATCACATCCCCTTAATCTGTATTCTTACACTGATCACATCCCCTTAATCAGTATTCTTACACAGATCACATCCCCTTAATCAGTATTCTTACACAGATCACATCCCCTTAATCAGTATTCTTACACTGATCACATCCCCTTAATCTGTATTCTTACACTGATCACATCCCCTTAATCAGTATTCTTACACTGATCACATCCCCTTAATCTGTATTCTTACACAGATCACATCCCCTTAATCAGTATTCTTACACTGATCACATCCCCTTAATCTGTATTCTTACACTGATCACATCCCCTTAATCAGTATTCTTACACTGATCACATCCCCTTAATCTGTATTCTTACACTGATCACATCCCCTTAATCTGTATTCTTACACTGATCACATCCCCTTAATCAGTATTCTTACACTGATCACATCCCCTTAATCTGTATTCTTACACTGATCACATCCCCTTAATCAGTATTCTTACACTGATCACATCCCCTTAATCATTATTCTTACACTGATCACATCCCCTTAATCAGTATTCTTACACAGATCACATCCCCTTAATCAGTATTCTTACACAGATCACATCCCCTTAATCAGTATTCTTACACTGATCACATCCCCTTAATCAGTATTCTTACACTGATCACATCCCCTTAATCAGTATTCTTACACAGCTCTGTGTGGTGCATAGACCCTAAAATATCTAAACGTCTTCTTCCTGTGGACACGCAGGCAGCATTGCACAGAATCTGCCACTTAACACCGAGGTAGGCAATCTTAGGCATATGGGGAGAGATGTTCTAAGGTGTGATAAAGAGAAGATAACTTCTCCAGTGAGATAAACTCTCCAATTCCTATGTTATTCTATGGGAGATCTTTAGTTATAGACTACAGGGAAGATGTACTAAGGTGTGATAAAGAGGAGATAACTTCTCCAGTGAGATAAACTCTCCAGTTCCTATGTTATTCTACGGGAGATCTTTAGTTATAGACTACAGGGGAGATGTACTAAGGTGTGATAAAGAGGAGATAACTTCTCCAGTGAGATAAACTCTCCAGTCCCTATGTTATTCTATGGGAGAGATTTAGTTATAGGCTACAGGGGAGATGTACTAAGGTGTGATATAGAGGAGATAACTTCTCCAGTGAGATAAACTCTCCAGTTCCTATGTTATTCTATGGGAGATCTTTAGTTATAGACTACAGGGGAGATGTACTAAAGTGTGATAAAGAGGAGATAACTTCTCCAGTGAGATAAACTCTCCAGTCCCTATGCTATTCTATGGGAGAGATTTAGTTATAGGTTACAGGGGAGATGTACTAAGGTGTGATAAAGAGGAGATAACTTCTCCAGTGAGATAAACTCTCCAGTCCCTATGTTATTCTATGGGAGAGATTTAGTTGTAGAAACACATCAGACATACATCACTCTTCTATCTGATCATCACCATGTATTACAGAAACACATCACTCTTGTATCTGATCATCATCAAGTCGTACAGAAACACCTCACTCTTCTATCTGGTCATCACCATGTAGTACAGAAACACATCACTCTTCTATCTGGTCATCACCATGTAGTACAGAAACACACCACTCTTGTATCTGACCATCAGCATGTAGTAAGGAAACATATCACTCTTCTATCTGATCAGATAGAAGAGTGAGGTGTTTCTGTACTACATGTTGATGATCAGATAGAAGAGTGATGTGTTTCCTTACTACATGGTGATGATCAGATAGAAGAGTGATGTGTTTCTATACTACATGATGATGATGAGATAGAAGAGTGAGGTGTCTCTATACTTCATGGTGATAATCAGATAGAAGAGTGAGGTGTTTCTGTACTACATGATGATCAGATAGAAGAGTGATGTGTTTCTATACAACATGATGATGATGAGATAGAAGAGTGATGTGTTTCTGTACTACATGGTGATGATCAGATAGAAAAGTGAGGTGTTTATGTATTACATGATGATGAGGTAGAAGAGTGAGGTATTTACCTACTACATGGTGATGATCAATAGATGAGTGAGGTGTTTCTGTACTACATGATGATGAGCAGATAGAAGAGTGAGGTGTTCATGTACTACATGGTGATGATCAGTTAGAAGAGTGAGGCATTTATGTACTACATGGTGATGATCAGATAGAAGAGTGATGTGTTTATGTACTTCATGATGATGATCAGTAGAAGAGTGATGTGTTTCTGTACTACATGGTGATGATCAGATAGAAGAGTGATGTGTTTCTGTACTACATGGTGATGATGATCAGATAGAAGAGTGAGGTGTTTCTGTACTACATGGTGATGATGATCAGATAGAAGAGTGAGGTGTTTCTGTACTACATGGTGATGATGATCAGATAGAAAAGTGAGGTGTTTATTTACTACATGGTGATGATCAGATAGAAGAGTGATGTGTTTCCGTTCTTCTATCTCATCATCATGTAGTACAGTAACACCTCACTATTCTATCTGATCATAACCATGTAGTACAGAAACACCTCACTCTTCTATCTGATCATCACCATGTAGTACAGAAACACATCACTCTTCTACTGATCATCACCATGTAGTACAGAAACACATCACTCTTCTATCTGATCATCACCATGTAGTACAAAAACACCTCACTCTTCTATCTGATCATCACCATGTAGTATAGAAACACCTCACTCTTCTATCTGATCATCACCATGTAGTACAGAAACACATCACTCTTCTATCAGACATCACCATGTAGTACATAAACACCTCACTCTTCTATCTGATCATCACCATGTAGTACATAAACACATCACTCTTCTATCTTAGCATCACCATGTAGTATAGAAACACCTCACTCTTCTATCTGATCATCACCATGTAGTACAGGAACACCTCACTCTTCTATCTGATCATCACCATGTAGTACAGAAACACCTCACTCTTCTATCTGATCATCACCATGTAGTACAGAAACACCTCACTCTTCTATCTGATCATCACCATGTAGTACAGAAACACATCACTCTTCTATCTGGTCATCACCATGTAGTACAGAAACACCTCACTCTTCTATCTGATCATCACCATGTAGTACAGAAACACATCACTCTTCTATCTGATCATCACCATGTAGTACAGAAACACATCACTCTTCTATCTGGTCATCACCATGTAGTACATAAACACCTCACTCTTCTATCTGATCATCACCATGTAGTACAGAAACACCTCACTCTTCTATCTGATCATCACCATGTAGTACAGAAACACATCACTCTTCTATCTGATCATCACCATGTAGTACATAAACACATCACTCTTCTATCTGATCATCACCATGTAGTACAGAAACACCTCACTCTTCTATCTGATCATCTCCATGTAGTACAGAAACACCTCACTCTTCTATCTGATCATCACCATGTAGTACAGAAACACACCACTCTTGTATCTGACCATCAGCATGTAGTAAGGAAACACATCACTCTTCTATCTGATCATCACCATGTAGTACAGAAACACCTCACTCTTCTATCTGATCAGATAGAAGAGTGAGGTGTTTCTGTACTACATGTTGATGATCAGATAGAAGAGTGATGTGTTTATGTACTACATGGTGATGATCAGATAGAAGAGTGATGTGTTTCCTTACTACATGATGATGGTCAGATACAAGAGTGGTGTGTTTCTGTACTACATGGTGATGACCAGATAGAAGAGTGAGGTGTTTCTGTACTACATGGTGATGATCAGATAGAAGAGTGATGTGTTTCCTTACTACATGGTGATGCTCAGATAGAAGAGTGATGTGTTTATGTACTACATGGTGATGATGAGATAGAAGAGGGATGTGTTTCCTTACTACATGGTGATGATCAGATAGAAGAGTGATGTGTTTCCTTACTACATGGTGATGATCAGATAGAAGAGTGATGTGTTTCTGTACTGCTTGGTGATGATCAGATAGAAGAGTGATGTGTTCCTGTACTACATGGTGATGGTGAGATAGAAGTGTGATGTGTTTCTGTACTACATGATGATGATCAGATAGAAGAGTGATGTGTTTCTGTACTACATGGTGATGATCAGATAGAAGAGTGAAGTGTTTCTGTACTACATGGTGATGATCAGTAGAAGAGTGATGTGTTTCTATACTACATGATGATGATGATGAGATAGAAGAGTGATGTGTTTCTGTACTACCTGGTGATGATCAGATAGGAAAGTGAGGTGTTTATGTATTACATGATGATGAGGTAGAAGAGTGAGATATTTACCTACTACATGGTGATGATCAGTAGATGAGTGAGGTGTTTCTGTACTACATGATGATGAGCAGATAGAAGAGTGAGGTGTTTATGTACTACATGGTGATGATCAGTTAGAAGAGTGAGGTGTTTATGTACTACATGGTGATGATCAGTAGAAGAGTGATGTGTTTATGTACTACATGGTGATGATCAGTAGAAGAGTGATGTGTTTATGTACTACATGGTGATGATCAGTTAGAAGAGTGAGGTGTTTATGTACTACATGGTGATGATCAGTAGAAGAGTGATGTGTTTATGTACTACATGGTGATGATCAGATAGAAGAGTGATGTGTTTCTGTACTACATGGTGATGATGATCAGATAGAAGAGTGAGGTGTTTCTGTACTACATGGTGATGATGATCAGATAGAAGAGTGAGGTGTTTCTGTACTACATGGTGATGATTAGATAGAAGAGTGATGTGTTTCTGTTCTTCTATCTCATCATCATGTAGTACATAAACACCTTGCTCTTCTTTGTCATCATCACCATGTAGTACAGAAACACCTCACTTCTATCTGATCATCACCATGTAGTACAGGAACACCTCACTCTTCTATCTGATCATCACCATGTAATACAGAAACACCTCACTCTTCTATCTGATCATCACCATGTAGTACAGAAACACATTACTCTTCTATCTGGTCATCACCATGTAGTACAGAAACACACCACTCTTGTATCTGACCATCAGCATGTAGTAAGGAAACATATCACTCTTCTATCTGATCAGATAGAAGAGTGAGGTGTTTCTGTACTACATGTTGATGATCAGATAGAAGAGTGATGTGTTTCCTTACTACATGGTGATGATCAGATAGAAGAGTGATGTGTTTCTATACTACATGATGATGATGAGATAGAAGAGTGAGGTGTCTCTATACTTCATGGTGATAATCAGATAGAAGAGTGAGGTGTTTCTGTACTACATGATGATCAGATAGAAGAGTGATGTGTTTCTATACAACATGATGATGATGAGATAGAAGAGTGATGTGTTTCTGTACTACATGGTGATGATCAGATAGAAAAGTGAGGTGTTTATGTATTACATGATGATGAGGTAGAAGAGTGAGGTATTTACCTACTACATGGTGATGATCAATAGATGAGTGAGGTGTTTTGTATTTTCTTTTTGTACTACATGATGATGAGCAGATAGAAGAGTGAGGTGTTCATGTACTACATGGTGATGATCAGTTAGAAGAGTGAGGCATTTATGTACTACATGGTGATGATCAGATAGAAGAGTGATGTGTTTATGTACTTCATGATGATGATCAGTAGAAGAGTGATGTGTTTCTGTACTACATGGTGATGATCAGATAGAAGAGTGATGTGTTTCTGTACTACATGGTGATGATGATCAGATAGAAGAGTGAGGTGTTTCTGTACTACATGGTGATGATGATCAGATAGAAGAGTGAGGTGTTTCTGTACTACATGGTGATGATGATCAGATAGAAGAGTGAGGTGTTTATTTACTACATGGTGATGATCAGATAGAAGAGTGATGTGTTTCCGTTCTTCTATCTCATCATCATGTAGTACAGTAACACCTCACTATTCTATCTGATCATAACCATGTAGTACAGAAACACCTCACTCTTCTATCTGATCATCACCATGTAGTACAGAAACACATCACTCTTCTACTGATCATCACCATGTAGTACAGAAACACATCACTCTTCTATCTGATCATCACCATGTAGTACAAAAACACCTCACTCTTCTATCTGATCATCACCATGTAGTATAGAAACACCTCACTCTTCTATCTGATCATCACCATGTAGTACAGAAACACATCACTCTTCTATCAGACATCACCATGTAGTACATAAACACCTCACTCTTCTATCTGATCATCACCATGTAGTACATAAACACATCACTCTTCTATCTTAGCATCACCATGTAGTATAGAAACACCTCACTCTTCTATCTGATCATCACCATGTAGTACAGGAACACCTCACTCTTCTATCTGATCATCACCATGTAGTACAGAAACACCTCACTCTTCTATCTGATCATCACCATGTAGTACAGAAACACCTCACTCTTCTATCTGATCATCACCATGTAGTACAGAAACACATCACTCTTCTATCTGGTCATCACCATGTAGTACAGAAACACCTCACTCTTCTATCTGATCATCACCATGTAGTACAGAAACACATCACTCTTCTATCTGATCATCACCATGTAGTACAGAAACACATCACTCTTCTATCTGGTCATCACCATGTAGTACATAAACACCTCACTCTTCTATCTGATCATCACCATGTAGTACAGAAACACCTCACTCTTCTATCTGATCATCACCATGTAGTACAGAAACACATCACTCTTCTATCTGATCATCACCATGTAGTACATAAACACATCACTCTTCTATCTGATCATTCACCATGTAGTACAGAAACACCTCACTCTTCTATCTGATCATCTCCATGTAGTACAGAAACACCTCACTCTTCTATCTGATCATCACCATGTAGTACAGAAACACACCACTCTTGTATCTGACCATCAGCATGTAGTAAGGAAACACATCACTCTTCTATCTGATCATCACCATGTAGTACAGAAACACCTCACTCTTCTATCTGATCAGATAGAAGAGTGAGGTGTTTCTGTACTACATGTTGATGATCAGATAGAAGAGTGATGTGTTTATGTACTACATGGTGATGATCAGATAGAAGAGTGATGTGTTTCCTTACTACATGATGATGGTCAGATACAAGAGTGGTGTGTTTCTGTACTACATGGTGATGACCAGATAGAAGAGTGAGGTGTTTCTGTACTACATGGTGATGATCAGATAGAAGAGTGATGTGTTTCCTTACTACATGGTGATGCTCAGATAGAAGAGTGATGTGTTTATGTACTACATGGTGATGATGAGATAGAAGAGGGATGTGTTTCCTTACTACATGGTGATGATCAGATAGAAGAGTGATGTGTTTCCTTACTACATGGTGATGATCAGATAGAAGAGTGATGTGTTTCTGTACTGCTTGGTGATGATCAGATAGAAGAGTGATGTGTTCCTGTACTACATGGTGATGGTGAGATAGAAGTGTGATGTGTTTCTGTACTACATGATGATGATCAGATAGAAGAGTGATGTGTTTCTGTACTACATGGTGATGATCAGATAGAAGAGTGAAGTGTTTCTGTACTACATGGTGATGATCAGTAGAAGAGTGATGTGTTTCTATACTACATGATGATGATGATGAGATAGAAGAGTGATGTGTTTCTGTACTACCTGGTGATGATCAGATAGGAAAGTGAGGTGTTTATGTATTACATGATGATGAGGTAGAAGAGTGAGATATTTACCTACTACATGGTGATGATCAGTAGATGAGTGAGGTGTTTCTGTACTACATGATGATGAGCAGATAGAAGAGTGAGGTGTTTATGTACTACATGGTGATGATCAGTTAGAAGAGTGAGGTGTTTATGTACTACATGGTGATGATCAGTAGAAGAGTGATGTGTTTATGTACTACATGGTGATGATCAGTAGAAGAGTGATGTGTTTATGTACTACATGGTGATGATCAGTTAGAAGAGTGAGGTGTTTATGTACTACATGGTGATGATCAGTAGAAGAGTGATGTGTTTATGTACTACATGGTGATGATCAGATAGAAGAGTGATGTGTTTCTGTACTACATGGTGATGATGATCAGATAGAAGAGTGAGGTGTTTCTGTACTACATGGTGATGATGATCAGATAGAAGAGTGAGGTGTTTCTGTACTACATGGTGATGATTAGATAGAAGAGTGATGTGTTTCTGTTCTTCTATCTCATCATCATGTAGTACATAAACACCTTGCTCTTCTTTGTCATCATCACCATGTAGTACAGAAACACCTCACTTCTATCTGATCATCACCATGTAGTACAGGAACACCTCACTCTTCTATCTGATCATCACCATGTAATACAGAAACACCTCACTCTTCTATCTGATCATCACCATGTAGTACAGAAACACATTACTCTTCTATCTGGTCATCACCATGTAGTACAGAAACACACCACTCTTGTATCTGACCATCAGCATGTAGTAAGGAAACATATCACTCTTCTATCTGATCAGATAGAAGAGTGAGGTGTTTCTGTACTACATGTTGATGATCAGATAGAAGAGTGATGTGTTTCCTTACTACATGGTGATGATCAGATAGAAGAGTGATGTGTTTCTATACTACATGATGATGATGAGATAGAAGAGTGAGGTGTCTCTATACTTCATGGTGATAATCAGATAGAAGAGTGAGGTGTTTCTGTACTACATGATGATCAGATAGAAGAGTGATGTGTTTCTATACAACATGATGATGATGAGATAGAAGAGTGATGTGTTTCTGTACTACATGGTGATGATCAGATAGAAAAGTGAGGTGTTTATGTATTACATGATGATGAGGTAGAAGAGTGAGGTATTTACCTACTACATGGTGATGATCAATAGATGAGTGAGGTGTTTCTGTACTACATGATGATGAGCAGATAGAAGAGTGAGGTGTTCATGTACTACATGGTGATGATCAGTTAGAAGAGTGAGGCATTTATGTACTACATGGTGATGATCAGATAGAAGAGTGATGTGTTTATGTACTTCATGATGATGATCAGTAGAAGAGTGATGTGTTTCTGTACTACATGGTGATGATCAGATAGAAGAGTGATGTGTTTCTGTACTACATGGTGATGATGATCAGATAGAAGAGTGAGGTGTTTCTGTACTACATGGTGATGATGATCAGATAGAAGAGTGAGGTGTTTCTGTACTACATGGTGATGATGATCAGATAGAAGAGTGAGGTGTTTATTTACTACATGGTGATGATCAGATAGAAGAGTGATGTGTTTCCGTTCTTCTATCTCATCATCATGTAGTACAGTAACACCTCACTATTCTATCTGATCATAACCATGTAGTACAGAAACACCTCACTCTTCTATCTGATCATCACCATGTAGTACAGAAAC
>JBBDGT010000387.1:10000-19161 GCA_037306005.1 Rhinophrynus dorsalis | reverse complement strand
CCAAAGTAATTCTGGAATGGATTCTACTTGATACTAATCACACAAGAAGATCAAAGATAAGTTGATAAAATTACCAAATTTGTTGGTACAAAGTGGCAACAAAAAGCACAAGACCAAAGTTGTTGGAAACATGCTGAGGAGGTCTTCATCCTGCAGCAGATCTACAATGGTTGAATATGATATATATATATATATATATATATATATATATATACACACACATATATAGTGGTATCATAAAAGAATATAATATCAGAGCTCTCAGGACTTATGGCTCACCAATGAGCCTTTATCAAGACATAAACCTCAAGTGCAACTAAGACCCTCATAAATACAAAAAAAACTTGTGCACACCAACTGCCAAATATGTCTATAATTGACTTATCATAAATAATACAATGTGACGATGTGTACTGTCTAATGTAGATAACTACTACAGCATACAGAAACTCATAATTGGATGCATATTCATAAAGAAGCTAACAAAAAGCAAAAAAAAGAAAAATTCCTTGACCAAAATTCATCTGGTGTATAGCCAGTAAGTTTCCTAGCTGATCTGACACAGTCTGTGATGTCCATCACTTAAGCTAATAAAACGAGGATGATTGTTCCACTAATAGTTTGCAGCAATGTATTCTTCAATATGCCCTCAAGGGGGCCAAATTCTCTGAGATCATTCATAGTTTGTATTCAAACATAAAAAATAATGTATACTATGATCCAAAAGTCAGACAAGATAGGTTCCACTCACTTTGATGCTGAAGATCAATCATAGAGATAAATCCACAGGGCTGAAAGCACTTGTCTACTTTGATAGCCATGTTCATAACAAGTTCATAGAAAAAAGTACATTTTCATAATCCATACTTCACATAGTAATGGTTGATGTAGCATTCTGTGTCCCTGGGAATTATATCATATCCTGATCCACAGAACCAATTAACAACATATTATATCCAAGCAAGTTGCGGTCTGTAGATTCAAGTCCTATATTAATGTGAAGTCCTGTATTAATGTGAGTTTTGTGCTGTACTCCCTTGGACTCTATGGAACCCTATTGTAGGGAAAGATGACAAGCCCATACTGCTGGAAATTAAGTAGTAGTTGATGCGGTGTTCCAATACCCTGATGTGTTGTGTAATGTACATATATATTGTATATTGTATATACGTCTCTGATTCCTCAAAATATCCACCCTTTGCCTTAAAAACAGCCTCACAAAGAGGCCTTCAGATAACTAGTTTCAGCAGGAAATCATCCAGTGTCTTTACAGTTCTTCTTCAGGAGTTTCCAGAGATGTAGGGCATTGTGGATAGCTTTTATTTGACTCTTCTGTCCAGTACAACCAATACACGTCCTATGGAATTGTGGTCTAGAGAACGGGAAGGCGGGATCATTACATTGAGTTGTCATTCACTTTCCTTTCCTTCACCAGATAGTTCTCATACAACTTTGATGTGTGTTTCAAGACACTATCTTGCTGAATAAATGAAGGACTGCCCAAATAGCTGTAATCCTGATGGAATGGCATGCCACTAAAATATATGATAGCCATGTTGGTTGAGTTTGCCATGTATTTGGTAAAGATCACCAACTCAGCTTCCAGCAAAGAAAACCTATCCCATGACACTGCCTCCTGCCAAATATGCATAACTCATGTGATCATCCTCTCTGTGTCTTAAAAATACTCTGTGGTTGGACCCAAAATTTGACTCATTGGTCCACAAGACTGACTTTCACTCCTCAAACATCTAGTTTTTGTGTTCTTTAGCCCAGTCAAATATCTTCCACTTATTATGCACTCTTAACAATTATTTATTTACAGCAGTTCTTCTAGGTAGGACAGTTTCATGCAACCTCTGCTGAACAGTTGACATTGAAACATTGGTAACTCTAGCAGTGTTTAGCTGAGCTTGTATTTCAGAGGAAGTTAATTGCCACTTTTGAGATTTGAAGCTCAAATTAACTTGGTCTGCCTTTCTAAGGCAATCCTTGGCTTGCCTGACCTTGTTTAGTCATCTTATGTGCCAGCTTGTTTCTGATATTTTGATGATTTTGGCCACAGCAATTAGAGACAAAGTTTCTGAGATTAACCTTCATGTTTTAAAGTAACTACAGACTTTTATTTATTTGCTTAATTGAGCATATTTGCAATATTCTGCTCCCTTACATTCAGGAATGACAAACTTGAACCTATGCTACCTATACTGAATGTATAGTAATTAGTGATGAGCGAGCACCCCAATGCTCGGATGTTCGGGTGCTCTGACCGAGCACCCCCTGAGGCTCGAGTGCTCGGCCGAGCATCCGAGCCCCATTGAAGTCAATGGGAGGACTCGAGCATTACACCAGGCACCCCCTGCTCTGATGAGGGGAGGGTGCCTGGTCCATAGGAAAAGGGCAGAAAAAGATGGAAACACTACAGAAATGGTTCAGGGACAGCATAGGGAGGATGTCTGGATGCACCTTGGACTCCAACATCGCTGCTGGGAACGATCTTTCGCCCGTAGTACGCCATTTTTACAGACTGACCGTAAAACACACAAAAAGGAAAATAAAAACGACTTTAGGCGAAAAATTGTTACCAAACAGTATTTGCTGTATATTTACTTGTATATCATCTGCAAATTCTCCCAAAAATTTCATCGATTTTTCTGAACTGAGGCCATGATTAAGAGGGAAACGTGCGCAGAGGCAAATTCTCCCAAAAATTTCCTTGATTTTTCTGAATTGAGGCCATGATTAAGAGGGAAACGTGCGCTGAGCCGACCATCTAAAACATTATGGGTGAGGGTCTGCTGCGGAGCTGACCATCCTAAACATTATATGCGAAGGCCCGCTAGTGAGCTGACGCTATAAAACATTATATGAGAGGCCCGCTAGAGAGCTGACCCAATAAAACATTATATGAGAAGGCCCGCTGGTGAGCTGACCTATACAAAAAGTTGTCAAACAGGGCCCGCTGGTGAGCTGGCCCTATATAAAAATTATATCACAGGGCCCGCTGGTGAGCTGGCCCTATATAAAAATTATATCACAGGGTATATGGAAGAGAGTCAACCATATACCCGTTTTTTGAGTGGAAGGGGTGAATGGGAATACAGAGTATTCCCATCATTGTAAATAACATATATAAAGTGAGTTTATGTTCCCCCGGGGCTTTCCTCCAGTGGAGTGGAGAAGTCAGGGGAAATCCAGGCCTTGTTCATTTTTATAAGTGTCAACCTATCAGCATTGTCGGTGGAAAGGCGGATACGCTTATCTGTTATGATGCCACCAGCAGCACTAAATACCCGCTCAGACAGAACGCTGGCGGCAGGGCAGGCCAGCACCTCCAAGGCGTAGAGTGCCAGTTCATACCACGTGTCCAGCTTGGACACCCAGTAGTTGTAAGGCACAGAGGGATCATTGAGGACGCTGACACGGTCTGCTACGTACTCCTTCACCATCTTCCAAAACTTTTCCCTCCTTGTGACACTAGGCTGCGCATCAGGGTGAGGGTGCTGGCGGGGTGTCATGAAGGTGTCCCACGCCTTGGAGAGTGTTGCCCTGCCTTTGTCGGAACTGCTGTGTGCTCCCCTTTTCTCCCCTTCTCAGTTGGCCAAGGTAGCACGTACTCTGCCGCCAGCGTTGTCAGATGGAAAATTTTGGAGCAATTTTTCGACAAGAACCTTCTGGTATTGCACCATTTTGCTTGTCCTCTCCACCGGAGGAATGAGAGATGAGAAATTCTCTTTGTAGCGGGGGGTCCAGAAGGGTGAACACCCAGTAATCCGTGTTGTCTAAAATGCGTATAACGCGTGGGTCACGGGAAAGGCAGCCTAACATAAAGTCAGCCATGTGTGCCAGAGTACCAACAGTCAAGATTTCGCTGTCCTCACCAGGAGGATGACTCTCAATCTCCTCATCCTCTTCCTCCTCTTCTGCCCACCCACGCTGAAGAGATGGAACTAAAGTTCCATGGCTACCCTCTGTAGCGGAGGCAACCGTGTCTTCCTCCTCCTCCTCCTCCTCCTCCTCCTCCAATTGTCGCTGAGAAGACGAAGTGAGGGTGCTCTGGCTATCACCTTGTGTAAGCTCTTCCTCCCGCATTTCCACCTCTTCCACATGCAAAGCGTCAGTTTTAATTGTGAGCAGCGAGCTTTTCAGTAGACACAGAAGTGGGATGGTTACACTGATAATAGCGTTATCGCCGCTCACCATCTGTGTCGATTCCTCAAAATTGCGTAAAACCTCACAGAGGTCTGACATCCATTCCCACTCCTCACTTCTGATTACAGGAAGTTGAACGGAGAGGCGACGACCGTGTAACAGCTGGTACTCCACTATTGCCCTCTGCTGCTCACAAAGCCGGGCCAACATGTGGAAGGTGGAGTTCCAGCGCGTGCTCAAGTCACACAGCAGCCGGTGAGCTGGCAATTGTAAGCGCTGCTGCAGCTTCAACAGGCCGGCTGAAGCTGTAGATGACTTACGGAAATGTGCACACACGCGGCGCACCTTGGTCAAGAGATCATGCACATTGGGGTAGGTTTTTAGAAATCGCTGAACCACTAAATTAAATACATGCGCTAGGCATGGTACGTGTGTGAGCTTGCCGAGCTCCAAAGCCGCCACCAAGTTACGCCCATTATCACACACAACCATGCCTGGTTGCAGGTTGAGTGGCGAGAGCCACTGCTCGGTCTGGTGACTAATCCCCTGCAACAGCTCTGAGGCCGTGTGCTGTTTGTCCCCAAGGCAGATCAGCTTCAGCATGGTCTGTTGACGCTTCCCCACTGCAGTGCTACACTGCTTCCAGCTACCGGCTGATGGGGGAGTGGCGCTGCGTGCAGAGAATTCGGAGGTGGAAACGGAGGAGGAGGAGCCAATAACGTAGGTGCTGGCGGAAACCCTGATGGAGGTAGGGCCCGCAATCCTCGGCGTGGGTAGCACCCGTGCCATCCCAGGGTCCGAGTCGCTCCCAGCCTCCACGACATTCACCCAGTGTGCCGTCAGGGAAATGTAGCGTCCCTGGCCACAAGCACTTGTCCATGTGTCAGTCGTTAAGTGGACCTTCCCAGTAACTGCGTTGGTCAGGGCACGGGTGATGTTACGGGACACATGGTGGTGTAATGCGGGGATGGCACACCGGGAAAAGTAGTGGCGGCTGGGGACCGCGTACCGAGGGACAGCTGCTGCCATCAGGCTGCGGAAGGACTCAGTCTCCACAAGCCTAAATGGCAGCATTTCGATGGCCAGTAATTTGGAAAGGTGTGAGGTTAGTGCTATGGCCTGTGGGTGGGTGGCTGGGTATTTTCGCTTGCGCTCAAATGCCTGGGGTAACGACATTTGGACGCTGCGCTGGGACAGGGAAGTGGATGTGGTCGCTGATGGTGCTTCAGATGGTACAGGTGCAGGGCGGGAGGTATGCGGGCCTGCGCCTTCGACAGGCGATTGGCCGGCACCGAAAACAGGGGAAGAGGAGGCAGTGGTGTGGCCTGCAGACACAGATGGGCGATCCAGGCGTTCCTCCCACTTACTACGGTGCTTGGATGCCATGTGTCGGATCATGCTGGTGGTGGTGAGGTTTCTAGTGTTCATGCCTCGGCTCATTCTGGTGTGGCACAGGTTGCAAACTACAATTCTTTTGTCGTCCGCACTTTCCTTAAAAAAACGCCATACCGCGGAACACCTACCCCTTGGCAAGGTAGATTTACGCAAGGGGGTGCTCCGTGGAACATTTGCGGGCCGGTTTGGTGCGGTCCGCCTTCTTTCTGTAGCCACACCACTGCCTCTTCCAGCCTGTTGCGGTGCTGCAGATGGCTCACCCTCAGGACTGCTGTCATCGCTCGGCTCTACACCTTCCCAGGTGGGGTCAGTCACCTCATCGTCCACCAAGTCCTCCTCCACTTCCTCACTCTGATCATCCTCCTCATGTCTTGATCCCACCACATACTCAGTCATTGACAACTGTATATCATCCTCCTCAACAAGGTCTTGAGACAGTAATAGTGGTTGATTTAATGGCAACTGTGTCTCATCATCATCATCATCATCCACTACTTCCTTTGACCTTAAATGCCGTTCACATCTGTCATCTTCTTGTGATTGGGTACCCTCTAGAGGTTGTGAATCAGGGCACAAGATGTCATGTTCCTCTGCAAGCGTGCTTGGAGAGAGGGTCAAATGAAGGATTGGTGATGAGACGAGCTCCTCACTATATCCCAGTGTGGGATCACTTCTTTGACCAGACCGTCTATGGTGGGAGGAAGGATGATCAGAGTGAGGATTATGTTGACCAGAGTCTTGGCTACTGAGAGTGGACTTGGTGGAAGACAGGGTGGTGCTTAACCGACTGTAAGCAGTATCAGCTGACATCCAACCAACCACCTGTTCGCAGTGGTCGGACCTCGAGAGTGATGTCCTGCGACGCCCTGTAAAATGAGACATGAAGCTAGGTATGGTGGATGTCTTTCTTTCTTATGCTCTGGCACCAGGCACAGTTTCTACGCGTCCTGACCCGCGCCCTGAACTATCAGGATCACGTCCACTTCCCCGTCCCTTTTTACCCGCCTTCTTCATATTACACGGAATATGTGCTGCAAATCTGCAACTTTGCACAGTACACAGAATGTGCTGCTAAACTGCGGCGACGCACACTGAATGGAATATGTGACTTTGATATTTTACAGTTTGAAGACTTAACAGTATTTCTTCCTATTCTGCAACTGTGCACAGTACACAGAATGTGCTGCTAAACTGGGCGACGCACACTGAATGGAATATGTGACTTTGATATTTTACAGTTTGAACACTTAACAGTATTTCTTCCTATTCTGCAACTGTGCACAGTACACAGAATGTGCTGCTAAACTGCGGCGACGCACACTGAATGGAATATGTGACTTTGATATTTTACAGTTTGAACACTTAACAGTATTTCTTCCTATTCTGCAACTGTGCACAGTACACAGAATGTGCTGCTAAACTGGGCGACGCACACTGAATGGAATATGTGACTTTGATATTTTACAGTTTGAACACTTAACAGTATTTCTTCCTATTCTGCAACTGTGCACAGTACACAGAATGTGCTGCTAAACTGCGGCGACGCACACTGAATGGAATATGTGACTTTGATATTTTACAGTTTGAACACTTAACAGTATTTCTTCCTATTCTGCAACTGTGCACAGTACACAGAATGTGCTGCTAAACTGCGGCGACGCACACTGAATGGAATATGTGACTTTGATATTTTACAGTTTGAACACTTAAAAGTATTTCTTCCTATTCTGCAACTGTGCACAGTACACAGAATGTGCTGCTAAACTGGGCGACGCACACTGAATGGAATATGTGACTTTGATATTTTACAGTTTGAACACTTAACAGTATTTCTTCCTATTCTGCAACTGTGCACAGTACACAGAATGTGCTGCTAAACTGCGGCGACGCACACTGAATGGAATATGTGACTTTGATATTTTACAGTTTGAACACTTAACAGTATTTCTTCCTATTCTGCAACTGTGCACAGTACACAGAATGTGCTGCTAAACTGGGCGACGCACACTGAATGGAATATGTGACTTTGATATTTTACAATTTGAACACTTAACAGTATTTCTTCCTATTCTGCAACTGTGCACAGTACACAGAATGTGCTGCTAAACTGCGGCGACGCACACTGAATGGAATATGTGACTTTGATATTTTACAGTTTGAACACTTAACAGTATTTCTTCCTATTCTGCAACTGTGCACAGTACACAGAATGTGCTGCTAAACTGCGGCGACGCACACTGAATGGAATATGTGACTTTGATATTTTACAGTTTGAAGACTTAACAGTATTTCTTCCTATTCTGCAACTGTGCACAGTACACAGAATGTGCTGCTAAACTGCGGCGACGCACACTGAATGGAATATGTGACTTTGATATTTTACAGTTTGAACACTTAACAGAATGTGCTCTAATCTGCAGCTTTGCACACTAAACAGAATGTGCTCTAATCTGCAACTTTGCACACTAAACAGAATGTGCTCTAATCTGCAACTTTGCACACTAAACAGAATGTGCTCTAATCTGCAACTTTGCACACTAAACAGAATATATGAATTTTTTTTTGTTTTGTTTTTTTTCCCCCCACACAAAATAAACTGCTGCCCCCACACACAGTAGTCCTAAAAAGGACTTTTGGGTCTTTTTTTTTGTTCAACAACACTTTTCTTCTCCCTGCACTGACTTTCCCTTCCTATCCTCATCTCTCCCTGGCTAAGACTGAGCCGAACTCGCTGGTCAGGTGCTATACAGCACCCGACCACGGGTTCTGGCCAGCCAATCAGTGTAATGCCAGCAGCCAACATGGCTGCTGGCATTACACTGATGTCAGAGCCTCCCTGCACGTTTATTGGCTGCGCAGCAGCCGCGAAACGTGCGGGGAGGAGACCCGAACATGGCGGGCGAGCACATGCGGTACTCGTACGAGTACCGCCATGTGCCGAGCAGAGCGATGCTCGAGCCGATCCGAGCATCGGCCGAGCATGCTCGCTCAACACTAGTTACCATACCTCCCAAGTGTCCCTCTTTAGGAGGGACAGTCCATCTTTGAGACCCAAATCCCTCTATCCCTCTTTCCCACCCTGGTGTCCCTCTTTTTAGGAGATTAGACTATGTGGTGAGTATATAAGTGTATCAAATTGCTTCATAGCAATAAAACCTACATTAGTATGTGTTTAAAAATTAGTCTGTATAAATAAAATACTCTGGTGTTACACTAAATCATTTATTCAGTTACACAAAGAGGTGTCAGTAGATCATGAAGTAACCTAAAAAGTCTCAGTAATGCCCTGCCGACCAGCCACGCCCCCAGCCACGCCTCCTAAAAGACAAGTGTCCCTCTTTGGCTGTTTGAAATGTTGGGAGGTATGTGTTACTTCCACTTTAATGGTGACCTTGATTGTACAATAGAAACAGCTTTATATGCACAGTGTAGTGCTGCATAACAATCTGTGACAGCCACCATAAAATCCAGATACAAAAGAAACAACTGGCATTGCCATAGAGAAGAAAACATTAGGAAATGAAATGACTCAGAAGACTGGAAAACAAAAGGGCAGCCAAGAGCCAAATAGAAAGTAACATGTGAGGCAGGAAGAACTGTGATGAACCGTGCAA
>JBBDGT010000387.1:0-5000 GCA_037306005.1 Rhinophrynus dorsalis | reverse complement strand
CGGAGGCAACCCAGCGGTATAGCCAGGCACAGATGGCAACAGCGTGGTAATCAGCCTGACACTGTCAGTAACGGAATGCGTACTCAGCCAGATACGGTCAGCAACGGAGCAGGTTCTCAGCCAGATACGGTTAGTAAAGGAGCGGGTTCTCAGCCAAATACAGTCCGCAACAGAGTGAGTTCTCAGCCAGATACAGTCAGCAACGGAGCAGGCTCTCAGCCAGATATGGTCAGCAACGGAGAGAGTTCTCAGCCAGATACAGTCAGCAACGGAGCGGGCTCTCAGCCAGATACAGTCAGCAATGGAGTGGGTTCTCAGCCAGATAAGGTCAGCAACGGAGCAGGTTCTCAGCCAAATACAGTCAGCAACGGAGCGGGTTCTCAGCCAGATACAGTCAGCAACGGAGAAGCAACAACACAGGAAACTCAGGAACGTCGTCAGGCAGGCCGGGTCATACACGATCAGAGAGATTTAGAACAAACGTCAGGAACTAGTACATCACGAAAGGGCACCATAGTGTAGACATGACAGAGTATATAAAGGCTATCACTGGGCGGCGACAAAGATACCTGGCCAATCAGAGCAAGGCAGTGTAATTAGGAAGTCAGAATGTCGCCGCCTGCAGCCAAGAGCACGGGCACCGTGATAGATGGATAGATAGATAGATAGATAGATAGATAGATAGATAGATAGATAGATATAGAGATAGATATAGAGATAGCTAGATAGATATAATAATAATAATCCTTTATAATAATCCTTTATAATAATCCTTTATTGTATATAGCGCACACAGATTCCGCAGCGCTTTACACTCATATTGGTTCCTGTCCCCATTGGGGCTCACAATCTAAATTCACCTATCAGTATGTTTTTGGATAGATATAGATAGACAGATAGATATAGATTGATAGATAGCTATTAAATAGATAGATAGATAGATAGACAGACAGACAGAGAGATATAGATAAATAGATAGATAATAGATAGATAGATAGATAGATAGATAGATAGATAGATAGATAGATAGATAGAGATATAGATAGATAGATAGATAGATAGATAGATAGATAGACAGATAGATAGACACAGAGAGATAGATAGCTATAGATAGATAGAATATATAGAGATAGCTACATAGATAGATAGACAGATAGATAGACAGATACATATAGACCAATAGATCGATAGATGAGATAGATAGATAGATAGATAGATAGATAGATAGATAGATAGAGATAGAGAGATAGATAGATATTAGATAGATAGATAGATAGATAGATAGATAGATAGATAGATAGATAGATATGAGATAGATAGATAGATAGATAGATAGATAGATAGATAGATAGATAGATATGAGATAGATAGATGATGCATGAAATGAGTGTAAGAGTTCTCCCGTTTTCTTCATTGCAAAACTGCCTTCAGTAACTCTTTTGTTTTATACTCAGTTTTATTTTGATATCAGTGGGATAAATGTATTAAAACCAGTTCATGGATGAGTGTAATTTATCATTAATACATGGTTTCCATTAATATTTCAATAGTCTTTAATGTGAGTAATTTTTCCTACTCTCCCATATGGAACTTAGAGGAAATAATGTATTTTGCACAGCAAAATCAGCCACCAGAATAATTCTGTGGTTTAATAAATGCCCCACTTATTTGTAAACTCATTTTAAATGGTGAACATCTAATGCTGACAATTTCAAAATGTATTTATTAAAATTGACTGGATTTTATTGAATGTTAACCAGATGCTCTGGCAATCTGTGCTGCAATTAAATCATCTCTGTTTGTGGATTTGTAGTTAAATTGAGAGCGAAGCAATTGTCTCCAGCATCAGAATAAATAGGAATACTACTTGTTTTCTGAATAATGAGGTTTGACATGTCTAAGGAAAATAGTTATATGATTGAAGTAAGAACGGCAGCATTTTAAGGGAAATCAACTGCCATAATGTTCTATATTGTTACTGAGTAAAAAGTTATTCCATGCCTTTTTAAAAGTATCTACAGCATATGTAAAAACAAAATTCTATACCGCCCTTACAACCCTTGCTTTTACTGTAGCCGAAAGTGCCTTTCCTTTCAACTTAATGGATAACCCCTGTTTTTTGCTCAGCCCTTTGATTAAAGAGTAGACTTGTGCATGGTGAGAAAATTTGTTTCATCAAAATTAATCATGCAATATATATATAATTATTATTATTATTATTATTATTAATCTTTATTTATATAGTGCCAACAAATTCCGCAGCGCTTTACAGTAGGTAATAGACATAAAGAGGTATTAAATAGTACAATCAAATGTGGAGAACAGAAGGATCAGAGGGTCCTGTTTGTGAGAACTTACAGTCTAGAGGAAGGTAGTTATGACACAGAAGGAGTAAGTGCTATTGGGTGTAAGTGCCTCCTACCACATGAACTGCCAGTCAGTGGGTGGGAGAGAGAAGTACTGATGAGTACTGTGGTCCAGGGAAGGGGTGATTGTTAGTGATATTGTTTATGGAGGTAGTTCATAGGCTTCCCTGAAGAGGTGAGTTTTCAGGGAGCGTCTGAAGATCTGAAGGTTGGGGGAGAGTCTGATTGTGCAGGGGAGGGAATTCCAGAGCTGGGGTGCAGCACGGGAGAAGTCCTGTAGGCGGGATTGGGAGGATGAGATAAGAGCTGTGGAGAGGAGAAGGTCGTGTGCAGAGGGAATATGGCGAGAGGGAGTATATTTGGAAATGAGCAATTAAATATAGGGGGGTGCAGTGTTAGTGAGGGCTCTATAAGTTAGCACCAGAATTTTGAATTTAATTCTGTATGCTAATGGGAGCCAGTGTAGGGACTGACAGAGGGGTTTGGTGTCAGAGAAGAGATGAGTGAGGCAGATTAGTCTTGCAGCAGAGTTCATTATGGACTGTAGTGGGGTTAGTCGGGTGAGAGGAAGGTCATATATAAACATATTCTGGGAAAAGAAGTTTGTTTGCCATCACATTTGGCTCATCAGAATTTCCTTGAAAATGTTTGTTCCTGGATAAAACTTGTTCAACACTATTTTCATTCGGGAAGGTCCCTACCACCTTCTCTGTCCTGACATTTGTACAAGATTCCTTCAAACAAATTACACAAAACTTGACCATCAATTTCAGTGGGGTTTTCATCAGGTTACCTAAATCAACAATATAAAAATAAATATTGTTCACGTTTTTTCTTTAGCTTACTTGGAGCCAATGTGCCGGTCAATGGGGTGATGTATTGTTTACATTTCTATCTTTAAAGGAATAGTAATACTTCATTTTATCTTTATTAAGATATTAAGCCATCTCTTCTCAGATGTGGAATCCAGTCCATAGACCAGACAGATAACAGCAGGGGACAATCTTCTTCCTATGAGAACAATGAAAGCCCTTCCCCCCTTGACAAGTTTTTCAGCTTTTTCCCTTATCTTAATTGAAGATTGTCCCTCTCTGCAGTCTACCTGGGCACCTCCCTTCTGATCTGGCTGAACGGGGGGGGGGATACTTTGCTTGTGAATATCTCTTAAACCATAAAGGTTTTGAGAGATAAGACTTATATTGTTTTTCATGTTTTCTTAATGCCTACAAAATAAAATAAAGATAAAACAAAGTATTACTATGCCTTTAAATATGAGTCCAAGTCTGAGAACTTTAGCCTTTTTATTTAACATCGTTTTTGAAAGATTTCTGTTTTTTTATCTAGCTGGGTAGAGATCCAGTTTGGATTATATAGGGTTAATTGAATCCTGGATATAGTTTCATGTAACTTTATGTTGATTGTTAGGAAACAACATTGTTGCAGGAAGAAGATCTAATCAATCCAGCGGGTGGCGATATTTTAAATGTGGGTTTAGGGATAAAAGGAAGTGCTGCTTGTTTGTAATTAGATAGTTCATTATAGATTAGTGTTTGAAAAAGTAGCGGTTTGATCACTACAAAGGGCGTAACATTTTTACGAAATTATATTTGTTTTACACTCATTGTTTGTAAAATCATTTACGACCACATATTGTGGTTTATTTTAATAAATCGTGTTTATATATTTTTAAATATTAAAACTAGCAGCGCATATTTCCTTTGTTCATCAGAACTAGCGCTTATACCTCTGGTTTAAAGTGAGAGATTCACCCTTTGCGTACAGGACTGTATTTGGAAAGAGACACACCGGTTGTGCTTGAGCAGGGTCAAGCTTTACAATTAACCCTGCAAGTGACATCGATACCGGTGCATACAGTGAATATAAAAAGTCTACACACCCCTGTTAAAATGCCAGGTTCTTGTGATGTTAAAGAATGAGACAAAGATAAATCATGTCAGAACTTTTTCCACCTTTAATGTAACCTATAACGTGAACAATTCAATTGCAAAACAAACTGAAATCGTTGAGGGGAAAAAATGAAAAATAAAAAACTCACAATAACCTGGTTGCATAGGTGTGCACACCCTTAAACTAATACTTTGTTGAAGCACCTTTTGATTTTATTACAGCAATCAGTCTTTTTGGATAAGGGTTTATTAGCATGGCTCATCTTGACATGGCAATATTTGCCCACTCTTCTTTGCAAAAGCGCTCCAAATCTGTCAGATTGCGAGGACTTCTCCTGTGCACAGCCCTCTTCAGATCACCCACAGATGTTCAATTGGATTCAGGTCTGGGCTGTGGCTGGGCCATTCCAAAACATTAATGTTCTTCTGGCGAAGCCATGCTTTTTTGGATTTGGATGTGTGCTTTGGGTCATTGTCGTGCTGAAAGGTGAACTTCCTCTTCATCTTCATCTTTCTAATGGACGCCTGAAGGTTTTGTGCCAAAATTGCCTGGTATTTGGAACTGTTCATAATTCCCTCTACCCTGACTAAGGCCCCTATTCCAGCTGAGGAAAAACAGCCCCAAAGCATGATGCTGCCACCACCATGCTTCACTGTGAGTATGGTGTTCTTTGGGTGATGTGCAGTGTTGTTTTTGTGCCAAACATACCTTTTGGAATTATGGCCA
>JBBDGT010000399.1:0-19334 GCA_037306005.1 Rhinophrynus dorsalis | reverse complement strand
AGTCCCTGTTTGACACCCAAATCCCTCTGCTCCTCTATTTAGGAGATCACACTGTGTGGTGTATATACCAGTGTATCAGATTGCTCCACATCAATAAAACCCACAGTAATGTGGGAATAAACTTCTGTATATATCTGTTAAACAGGGGAGGACTGGCAAATTGTGGCCTGGAGGGCAACTACAATCAAGTCGCCCGATTTTACTGTCGTTCCAGCCCACTGTCCCAGCCCAACCCCTTTTGTTAATTTTAAAATTGCCATTAACCCTTTCAGTGCCAGAGAGGTATGCCACTCAAAGGGTTAGTGTTGTGAAGTAAGGCAAGCAATTCCACAAAGCTTACAACTGAAATGGGGGTTACACTGGTGCAACTACAGAGCTTACAATGTAAGTAAATCTGCACTAGTGATACTATACAGCTTACAATGTAAGTAAATCTGCACTAGTGATACTATAGAGCTTACAATGTAAGTACAGCTGCACTAGTGATACTATAGAGCTTACAATGTAAGTAAATCTGCACTAGTGATACTATAGACCTTACAATGTAAGTAAATATGCACTAGTGATACTATAGACCTTACAATGTAAGTAAAGCTGCACTAGTGATACTATAGAGCTTACAAGAGAAATGGGTTATACTACTAGTGTAGCTCTACTTGGATTGTAGCTCCATTTCAGTTGTAAGCTCTGTGGTATCATTAGTATTTGCAGCAACAAGCGGGAGTGGCCCACCAGCCCAGACATAAGAGTGGCCCAGGGGGCAATTGCCCCCCTGCCCCCCAGGCCAGCCCTCCCCTGCTGTTAAATTAGTCTGTGTAAAAAAAAATACTTTCATCTTCTTCTAAATCATTCACTTACAGAAAGAGTAACTTAACCATTTCAATGCCAGAGGGGATGCAATGCATTGCTTACCCCCTGGCACTCAAAGGGTTAAAAATTCTCTAAAATACACCACCAGCCACGCCCCCAGTAACACCACCGAAAACACAAGTGTCCCTCTTTGGCCATATGAAATGTTGGGAGGTATGTTACTTACACTGCTCACACTGTATGTATTTATGTTCTGATTTGCAGCTGTGTGTCACTGTTTGTGTTGTCAGTGCATGTGTGTGTATATGTGTGTGTTGCATGTGTCTCTGTCTATCACTGTGTGTACCTTTCTGACACGTACACCCTACGCTATAATTCACTATCATAACATTTATTTTAAAAAAAAGAAACATTTCCTGCATAACATGACGGGCAACGCCGTCCCAAACTGCTAGTCTCCTATAAAGTTTGATTATACATAAACTGAACCTGGAACTTAAAGACCTTCCTACACTAACACACCGATTCTTTGAGAGGAGTACAGCACCTATACATGTCAACCTAGCAGTATATTACATGGAAGAGTGTAAGGGGCCAATGTGTGAGGAGAGGCAGGAGTCTGGATAGACAAAATCCCAAATTATATTTTTCCCTATGCAGTGTTTGGCATATAGTCAATCCCCTGCATCCCTGTTCATCCTTTCTGTACTTGCTATATATTCTGAGTGTTTGTGTTATGGTCCTACATCTGTTCCAGGATGCTTGTCTGATCTGTGTGCAAATTAGTGAAAATGCACGTACCATTTCCAAAAATCGTAATACTTTGACCTGCTCACATGTGCAAATGTTCAGATGCCCATGATAAGTACCTATGCAATGTTAGTGCACTCTTACCATCCAGTCAAAACTATTTAAACTACCAGCACTTTGTCTTCAACGCTTAGTTTTCTGGATTGTGTTCCTGCTAATTGTATGTATGTATGTATGTATATCTTTATTTATATAGTGACATAGTGTACGCAGAGCCTTACAACAGCCGTTTGTAACAATACGTAAAAGGGGAAAAAATACTTAGCTTCACTGAGCGATCTGTGGTGTTTCACCTGGCCCGTTCCTGAACTGTGTCTCTGCTGCTGCCTGCCCAGACCTTGGATACATTTTGGACTCAGCGTCTGGCCCACCCTGACTACGCTTAGAACTCCATCTTCCCTGATCTCCAGATTGTCTTCGAATAAGCTGTTCTTGGTTACTGATTCTTACTTGATGCCTCTGCTATTTCTCAACCTGAGTGCAGGACACAGTACCTACTGTATTAATTATAGGTGAGTCCCTACAGGACTAAAATAACTATATTTAACCAAAAAGAAAAAAATAAACCTATTTACTGGCTCCTCATGTGATACCGGACCAATGGCATATAATGCCGGACCAATAGCTAAAACATAACCTTTACTATTGCTGTTAAAATTCAATAAAATAAAAATTACAGTCTCATAGTGACAGTTCTGATTTTATTGTGTTGGAATTTCCACAAATATTGAGAGACGAAAGAAAGAAAAAGAAAGAAAGAACTAAAGAAAGAAAAGGAAAAGATAGATGAGGGGTTTATCTTTATCCTTTATCTACAGGAACACAGCAAAGAGAGATAAGTAACTGGTGTTGATTTAAGAGACATTGTATCAAATGGGTTCCTTTATTTACCCGAACTCCATTCATGTATTAGTACTCCATTACATCAGCTCCTTAACCCCTAGAGTGCCAGCTACTTACACCGTATGAGTGGACACAGCTGTACCTGCTGTGCCACGCTCGTACGGCGTAAGAGTAAAATGCGGTCACTGCATGAGCCGGTATAACCGGCATGCAGTGGCCGCATTAAAAAAAAACAAAAACTCCTGGCACTCGTGGGGAGGCATGAGGATCACTCCTCATGCCTCCCCAGTTGTTGATCTCCCAGCCGATCGGGCTGGGAGATCAATAAACACAAAGGAGAAACAGAGTTTCTCCTTCCCCCTCTCTCCTACCCGAACTTCCGGGTAGGAGTGGGCGGGACCGGGGGAATCCTCCAAACCATGTCAAACCATGTCACCGATGACGTTAGGGAAGTTTCCCCGGTCCTGTTCACTCCTACCGGTGGTAGGAGAGAAGGGCAGGAGAGCTCTTGCTCTCCTGCGGTCGCCTCATTGATCTCCCAGCCTATCGGCTGGGAGATCTATGACTGAGGGGACACCAGGAGGGGTCCTGATGTCTCCCACGAGGTCTGAATTTTTTTTTTTTTTTTTTAAAATAAATAAATAAAAAAAATAAAAGTAACCCTGTGAGTGCCACAGGGTCCCCAGCACATTGCTTTGCAATGTGCTGGAGACCCCTGTTGCACTCACAGGCTCAATTCTTTGGGGGGGATTTTTTTTTTTTTTAAGACCTCATTGGGGGGATCAGGGGGGGATCCTGATGCCCCTCAATGAGGTCTATAATTGCAAAAAAAAAAAAAAATGTAACCCTGTGTGTGCCACAGGGGGGGTCCAATGCACCCCCCGTCCTGTGGCACACACAGGGCTTTTATCATTATTTTGTTACCATAGATTGTTGGGGGGCCATCAGGATTGTTCCTGATGGCCCCCCAACAAGCTCTGATTACAAAGTAATTATAAAAAAAAAATTAACCCTCTGAGTGCCACAAGGGTCCAATGCATTGCTTTGCAATGCGCTGGAGACCCTTGTGGCACTCACAGGGACACTTTTTTTGATAACTTTTTTTTTTTTTTTTTGGTAAGACCTCATTGGGGGGGATCAGGGGGGTTCGTATACCCCTCAATGAGGTCTATAATAAAAAAAAGTAAATAAAAAAAAATGCAGGCCCCCTTCTGCGGAAAACACAGGGCTTTTATCATTACTTTGTTATCAGAGATTGTTGGGGGGGTCATCAGGATTGGTCCTGATGGCCCCCCAACAAGCTCTGATTACCAAGTAATGATAGAAAAAAAATTAACCCTCTGTGTGCCACAAGGATCCAATGCATTGCTTTGCAATGCGCTGGAGACCCCTGTGGCACTCACAGGGTCACTCCGTTTGTGGACATATATTTTTTTTTTTACTAAGACCTCATTGGGGAGGGATCAGGGGGTCCTGATGGCCCTCAATGAAGTATATAATAAAAAAAAAATAAATTAAAAAAAATGTAACCCTGTGTGTGCCACTGGGAGAGGGGTTCAATGCAGACCCCCTTCCTGTGGCACACACACAGGACTTTTTATCATTACTTTGTGATCAGAGCTTGTTTGGTGGCCATCTGAATACAAAGTAACGATAAAAAAATTAACCCTTTGTGTGCCACAGGGGCCCAATGCATTGCTTTGCAATCCACTGGACACCCCTGTGGCACCTAAAGGATTATTTTTTTTCCCCTTTTATTTTTTATTTAGACCTCATTGTATGGGTTCTGATGCCCCCAATGAGGTCTACACAAAAATATTGGGGGAAAAGCCCCCAAAAATGCACGTGCCACAGGGGGGGTCCAACGCAGTGCTTTGCAATACATTGGACCCCCTGTAACACACACACACACTTTTTTTTTTTTCATTATTCTGTTTTTAGACCTGGATGGGGGACACCAGGAATGTTCCTGACACCGCCTCCCCAACGAGGTATGAATACAAAATAATAATTAAAAAAAAAAACTCTTTGTGTGCAACAGAGGGTCCAACGCATTGCTTTGCAGTGCATTAGGCACCCTTGTGGCATGCACAAAAAATGCCTCCGATTCCCCCCCACACACACACACGTACCGTATTCCCCTGCCTGGTTCCACAGCCAACTGGCAGTCCCATTCCCCAGCCTGACCCCCAGCCTGTTTCCAATGCCTATTGGTAGACTCAAAGTACCAGTATGCACTAGATTCAGGCTGGGAATCAAACTTTGTATGGGGGGGGGGCATACAGTGCACACTGGTAGTCACAGATCTCCCATACACACTCTCAGACACTGCCCCAGCATCTCCACCATCCTTGCTCCTCTGCTCATACCCACACACACTGCCTAATCCCTCACCCTCCCACACTGTTACACTGGTAGTCACAGGTCTGCGCGTACACCGGCTGACGCCCTAGCTTCTTTCATCTGTTAGCCATAAAATCACACATACACTGTTTGCTTTCTCATTCCTATTTCACTGGTAGCTACGCTCCTGTCACTCAAATTGGTATGTCAACCCACAGCAGTTGAGTACTATTTTTCTTAGGCTGACAAGAAGTCCTCCTAGGAAATCCCACGCCATTGAACCATTTTAGTATCTTTGAAGTGACTGAAGTGTAAAAGAAATGTTTGTTTGTTTTCCTGTAGCACCACATTCTGGTAATAGTTGTGCCAACTAACTTAGGGGTAAAAAGGCAAGTGACCCCTCATTAGATGCAGCATGTTGTCTTCTTTCCAAAATGGTATAGTTTATCTACCTTTTCTTCACTTATGAAGGTGTTATAGCCATTTTCATAGAGGCAAGTCAGGTTTGAGAAAATGTTAGAAACATCAGTTTGTAGTAGGTGTAGTTTTCTACTTTTAGCACTCCCTAAGGTAGTTCAGCTCATACCAATGGGGTGTCGTTTGACTCCTAAGAGCACTAGCTAACAAATGCAGTTGAAAATTCCATGGTTTTCACAGAGCTCCATACATTTGAAGGGGCAGAAATGTAAGAAAATGCCTTTTTTTTCATTAGCGCCACCTCCTGGAAGCATTTGTGCATACCAGCCTTTGGGTATGAAGGCAAGTGACCCCTCATTAGATGCGGCAGGTTGTTTTCTTTCCAAAATGGCATTGTTTCTACCTTTTCTGCATATCTATTATGGTTATAACCATTTTAGTGCAAGCAGATAATTTAAGAAACAAAAGTGTCAGGTTTACGTACGTGTTCCTAGCACCCACATATTGTATGTTAACCCACACAAATGGGCTACCATTTTTCTCATGTTGGTAGCAGATACTGAATACAGCAGGAAATGTTATGGTTTTCAAAGATTTTAGTATCTTTGAAGTGGTGGAAATGTAAGAAAAACATGTATTTATGTCACGGTTTATTATGACTCTCAGACACAAGTTTAGGTAAAAAAAATCAATTTTATTGAAATAATAAATGATAACTTAGGATGGCAATAACATACATATATATATATACAGAATATAGCACAGACAGAAGGCAGACTCTACCGGTCCTGTCAATATACCGGACAGGACAGTCTTTAGGCTCTACCGGCCTTGCCAATACCGGGTAAGGCAACCTGCAGATGGAATAGCATAACGGTTTTACCGGCCTTACCAAATTACCGGGCAAGGCAGCCTCAATAGATACACAATGTAGGCTCTACCGGCCCTGCCAATACCGGGTAAGGCAACCTCAGATGGAATGTGGTAAAAGGTTCTACCGGCCTTACCAATACCGGGCAGGGCAGCCCAGAGATAATAGCAGCAGTCAGATGGAACTGGCAAATTAGCAGAATCGTTAAGCAGCAAGGCTTTGGAGCAAACCAGCGTCCGCACGCTGGAAACAACACTGAATAGTATAGCCGTAGGCTTAGCGAGCAAACCAGTGACCGCACACTGGAGTAACAAGCGAGTAGTATAGCCGCAAGGCTTAGGAGCAAACCAGCGTCCGCACGCTGGGACCAACACAGATTAGTATAGCTGATAGGCTTTGGAGCAAACCAGTGACCGCACACTGGTGTAACAAGCGAGTTTGTATAGCCGCAAGGCTTAGGAGCAAACCAGCGTCCGCACGCTGGGACCAACACAGATTTGTATAGCTGAAAGGCTTTGGAGCAAACCAGTGACCGCACACTGGTGTAACAAGTGAGTTTGTATAGCCGCAAGGCTTAGGAGCAAACCAGCGTCCGCACGCTGGGACCAACACAGAATTGTATAGCTGATAGGCTTTGGAGCAAACCAGTGACCGCACACTGGTGTAACAAGCGAGTTTGTATAGCCGCAAGGCTTAGGAGCAAACCAGCGTCCGCACGCTGGGACCAACACAGATTTGTATAGCTGATAGGCTTTGGAGCAAACCAGTGACCGCACACTGGTGTAACAAGTGAGTTTGTATAGCCGCAAGGCTTAGGAGCAAACCAGCGTCCGCACGCTGGGACCAACACAGATTTGTATAGCTGATAGGCTTTGGAGCAAACCAGTGACCGCACACTGGTGTAACAAGCGAGTTAGTATAGCCGCAAGGCTTGGGAGCAAACCAGCGTCCGCACGCTGGGACCAACACGGAATTGTAGCAATGTCACCAACGCGACCAGGCAGAAGGTCGCCAGGATACTGAAGACAGGTGATGAGATGACAGGAACCAGCAACGATCAGTCAGGTCAGAAAACAGCAGAGAAGTTCAGCAGGAACTGCAACACCAGAGACTAGGCCGGAACCAGGACTGGAAGTACTTCAGCATGCAGGAAACACTGGAACAGTAGAGATCAGGAACTCAGGAACACATGAGATCAGGAACTCAGGAACACTGGAACAGAGGCCCAGCTATCACTAGCATAGTGATAGCAAGAAGGTCAGAAACAACACGAAAGGGCACTCAAAGGGTGCCCAATCCAGGTTTAAATAGTCAATAAGAGGCGGGCTATCTGCAGACAGCCAATAGAAGCCCCCTACTGGTGACAGACAAGTAACTGCAGCAAATCACGGGCACCGTGATAATTTATTCCCATAGCGCAACCTTTTGGAAATATTTGTGCACTTCAGCCCAGGGGGTAGAAAGGCAAGTGACCCCTCATTTGATGAGGGAGAATGTCTACTTTCCAAAATGGTATACCTTTTATACCTTTCCGTCATGTCTCTAACAGTTATGAACATTTTAGTACAAGCAGCCATTTTCGAAGAAGCAAACAGGTAGGTGTAGTTATGCGTTTCTGGCACCCCTAAGGTATGTCGATTCATTCCAATGGGGTGTCATTTTTCTCCTAAGAGCACTAGCTAATGAATACAGTTGGAAATTCCATGGTTTTCACAGATTTCCATACAGATGAAGGGGCAGAAATGTAAGAAAATGCCATTTTTTTCCTATAGTGCCACCTTCTGGAAGCATTTGGGCACAACAGGCTTGGGGTAAGAAGGCAATTCACCCCTCATTAGATGCGGCAGGTTGTCTTCTTTCCAAAATGGTATGGTTTGTGTAGCCTTTCTTCACTTCTCTAGTTGTTATAACCATTTGTGTACAGACAAGTAATGTTTGAGAAAATGTTAGAAAAATTAGTGGTTGCAATAGGTGTAGTTTGGTACTTGTAGCGCCCACTAAGGTAGGGGAACTCATACCAATGAGGTGTCATTTTTCTCCTAAGAGCACTAGCTAATGAATACAGTTGGAAATTCCATGGTTTTCACAGATTTCCATATAGATGAAGGGGCAGAAATGTAAGAAAATGCCATTTTTTTCCTATAGTGCCACCTTCTGGAAGCATTTGGGCACAACAGGCTTGGGGTAGGAAGGCAATTCACCCCTCATTAGATGTGGCAGGTTGTCTTCTTTCAAAAATGGTATGGTTTGTGTAGCCTTTCTTCACTTCTTTAGTTGTTATAACCATTTTTGTACAGACAAGTAATGTTTGAGAAAATGTTAGCAAAATTAGAGGTTGCAATAGGTGTAGTTTGGTACTTGTAGCGCCCACTAAGGTAGGGGAACTCATACCAATGAGGTGTCATTTTTCTCATAAGAGCACTAGCTAATGAATACAGTTGGAAATTCCATGGTTTTCACAGATTTCCATACAGATGAAGGGGCAGAAATGTAAGAAAATGCCATTTTTTTCCTATAGTGCCACCTTCTGGAAGCATTTGGGCACAACAGGCTTGGGGTAAGAAGGCAATTCACCCCTCATTAGATGCGGCAGGTTGTCTTCTTTCCAAAATGGTATGGTTTGTGTAGCCTTTCTTCACTTCTCTAGTTGTTATAACCATTTTTGTACAGACAAGTAATGTTTGAGAAAATGTTAGAAAAATTAGTGGTTGCAATAGGTATAGTTTGGTACTTGTAGCGCCTACTAAGGTAGGGGAACTCATACCAATGAGGTGTCATTTTTCTCCTAAGAGCACTAGCTAATGAATACAGTTGGAAATTCCATGGTTTTCACAGATTTCCATACAGATGAAGGGGCAGAAATGTAAGAAAATGCCATTTTTTTCCTATAGTGCCACCTTCTGGAAGCATTTGGGCACAACAGGCTTGGGGTAAGAAGGCAATTCACCCCTCATTAGATGCGGCAGCTTGTCTTCTTTCCAAAATGGTATGGTTTGTGTAGCCTTTCTTTACTTCTCTAGTTGTTATAACCATTTTTGTATAGACAAGTAATGTTTGAAAAAATGTTAGAAAATTTAGAGGTTGTAGTAGGTGTCTTTTTGCACTTCTAGCATCCCCTGTGGTAGGTGAACCCATACCAATGGGGTGTCATTTTTCTCCCAAGAGCACTAGCTAATCAATATAGTTGTAAATTCCATGGTTTTCACAGATTTCAGTACTGTTGAAGTGGCAGAAATGTAAGAAAATGCCATTTTTTTCTATAGTGCCACCTTCTGGAAGCATTTGGGCACAACAGGCTTGGGGTAAGAAGGCAATTTACACCTCATTAGATGCAGCAGGTCGTCTTCTTTCCAAAATGGTATGGTTTGTGTAGCCTTTCTTTAATTCTCTAGTTGTTATAACCATTTTTGTATAGACAAGTAATGTTTGAGAAAATGTTAGAAAATTTAGAGGTTGTAGTAGGTGTCTTTTTGCACTTCTAGCATCCCCTGTGGTAGGTGAACCCAAACCAATGGGGTGTCATTTTTCTCCCAAGAGCACTAGCTAATGAATACAGTTGTAAATTCCATGGTTTTCACAGATTTCAGTACAGATGAAGGGGCAGAAATGTAAGAAAATGCCATTTTTTTCCTATAGTGCCACCTTCTGGAAGCATTTGGGCACCACAGGCTTGGGGCAAGAAGGCAAGTTACCCCTCATTAGATGCGGCAGTTTGTCCACTTTTCAGAAATATATAGTTTTATATAGTTATTCCACTGTTTTAGGGTAGTTTTACCACAAAAACCCTAGAATGTGCATTTTAGTTTATAAAGTTGAAAATGTCATTTTGCGCTGCTGGTGATTAGGGCTCTACGCTAGCCTTGGACGTAGGTAAAACTATACAAATTTGGTATTTTTTTACTCGGGGGACTCTGGGCTTTTTCAAATAATTGAAACTTTTTCAATCAAGGTAAATGTTTTTGATACATAGTATGTGATTTTAGCAAAATGAGTAAATTTTCACTTTTTTTGTCATTATGACATCATAGCTTTTTGCACGATGTAAAATTCTCTTCATGTAAGGTACCACAAGAAAGCTCAGTTCGTTCTGAAAAAAACAATATATAGTTTTCCATATTTAAGTAAAAATCCCCAGAGCAAATCAAGCCTAAATGGAAGGATAGCAAAAATGCTGAAAAAGTGTCTGGCCTGCAGGGTACAGGCAATGGCCCAAGCCTCTGGCACTGAAGGGGTTAAAGGGATAGTAATACTTGAAAATAATTGTATTTTATATTGTAGCCCTTAAAAAAACATGAAAAATGATATAAGTCTTATCTCCCAAACCTTTATGGTTTGGGAGATATTCACATATAAAATATAGTACAATGCTCTTTTCCTGGCTGTTTCGGCCAAGTCTGCCATCTAGTGGACAGATTTGGAATTCGGTCAACAGAGCAACCGGCAGCTCTTTAGCAGTGCCGAGATCACAATCTTTGAAAATAACTACTTAATTGTAACTGTGTACAAAGTGTACCTGGCTTGAAAGCACACTTTGTAGACCATTCCAATTAAGAAATTCTTTTTAAAGATGGTGATCTCAGCACTTCTGTAGAGGCACAACCGGTCCGGGACCAGATTCCAAATCTGAAGGGTGGAGCAATGACATCACTCCAGGGGAAACTTTACTTCTGAATATCTCCCAAACCATAAAGACTTATATCATTTTCAAGTTTTTTTAAGGGCTGCAATATAAAATAAACTTATTTTCAAGTATTACTATCACTTTGATCATCTTATTCATGTTGTTCCCTTAATGTGGTGTGCTTGAAAAGTAAATAATGAAATATATGTCCTCATTAGCATCATAAGGTCTTTATAGGTTAGCTTCATATAGCAATACAGGTGTTGAATGATCTTACAGCAAGAAACTAATGCAGCAGTGTTATTATAAAATATAGGAATAATTATTCCTGCACAATGCAGATAATAGTTTCAGGCCTGCGGTTAGAATTACCGCATTGAGTATATCTATGTACTGTAATAACTCATGGCCGAGAATATAATTACTACATAGCAGTATAATGTTGTATATCGGCATATATGGTAAACCTCTTACTATTCGGATAAACCAAAAATGTATCCGTAAGATCTTCAAAGCCTAATCATCAAGGGCAAAATGATGGAATTCACCACTGTGATTGATCTGCTGGTCACAGTGATAGCAGTATAACCACCAATGCAACAGGTTATTCTCAAAGCACCAAATGGTAATCAGCAGGCATTGACCACTGTGCTGGATCTCCTCGGGATCTTGTGCTTGCAGATACTGTAACTGCTTTAATAAAAAAGCAATGGATGCCCATCTATCTTATCTTATCCTCTGCCTTTGACACTGTTAACCATTCTCTTCTTGCTCAAATTCTCTACAGTCTTGGTTTCTGAAATCAAACTGCTTCATGGCTCTCCTCCTAGCTTTCAAAACATTTCTTTTTGGTGTCTTCTGGCAATAATACCTCCTATACAGTCCCTCTGTCTGTGGGGGTGCCTCAGTGCTCCGTTCTAGTTCTGTTACTTTTCTCATTGTACACCCTTTCATTGGGTGAACTTATTAATTTACTTGGCTTAAATTATCATCTATATGCTGATGATACCTAAATTTACATGTCCACTCCTGATCTTTCACCTCAAATTCGGTTACAAATTTCAGACTGTCTCTTGGCCATATCCGCCTGGATGGCGCAAAGTCACCTGAATATAAACATGTCCAAAACTGTTCTTCTCATTTTCTCTCCAAAACCTTGCCCAACACCTAGCTTCACCATTACAGCAGATTGACATTAATCCATTCAGCTCAGCCATCTGCCTTGGGGCCATATTTGATTCCTCCCCTTCCTTTTCCCCTCACATTAACTCTGTAGCTATGACATCTCACTTCTTTCTCTGCAACATTGCTGAAATCCGTCTGTTCCTTTCCCAAAAACTAAAACTCTTGTGCATGCACTCATTCTGTCCCGCTTAGACTATTGCAATGTCCTAATTATTAGGCTCCCTGTTACCCATCTCTCCCCTATGAAATCTGTTTTAAATTCAGCTGCACAAATCATCACACTCTTCCCAAAACCTGAACCTGCTCACACCATTCTTAGACATCTGACATGACTCCCTATTCAGCAATGTATCACTTACAGAGTACTTCTTCTCACCTTTAATGCTCTACACTGATACCCCTCCTTACATCTCTTGCCTCATCTCCTCTTATGTTCCTGGCCACCTCCTTCACTCAGCACACAACGCACTTCTTGTTACACCATCTACACCCTCTGCCCTCTCCTGTCTTAAGCCTTTCTCGCTTTCCGCTCCCTACCTATGGAACTCCATACCCCTCTCCCTACGTCTTGAACAATCCCCCCCTGTCTTTAAATCTACCCTGAAATCTTATCTTCTGGAGCACTAGGACCATGCACTACCTTTGGGTAAACTCAGCAATAGTAATCTCATCACTTGACACCCTCATACCCTGTTGTCTGTCTCCTTTTATCCATTTAGACTGTAAGCTCCTTGGGGAAGGGACCTCTCTCTTATTTTTTCTATGAATGTGACACTTATTTTATCCTCTTTAATTTATTGTAACATACATCTGTAAGGCGCTGCGTACACTGTGTGGCACCATCTAAATAAAAATATACATTCTATCTAGCACAGAACAATATTGAAAATTATAACAGATGGCTTCAATGCAGATAGGATGTTGATCCAGGGAACTGACTGCCATTTGGATTTTTTTTTACCCACATTGGACTAAATTGGAAATGGCTTCAGGGTTTGTTTTTTTTGCCTTCTTCTGGATCAACTCAGGCTGGACTTGATGGAAGCATGTCTTTTTTCAGTCTCGTCAACTATGTTACTATGTTCTTATCAGTCAAAGTGGTAACAATATAGGTAAAAATTCAACTGGCAATTTCTCGGAGCCCCTAGTATTGCCTGAATACAATCAATCAAATCAGCTACTGATGGATATCAGAGTTTTTTAAGAATAATCATCCTAATTAGATTAAGCATGATGTAAAAGACCTATAGTCCATTACAAGAGCATCTGTAATACAAGTAACAGATGCAGACCCCTGTTTTAAGAAATTGTTTGGACTGCAATTTTTCATGGGCCTGCGGGGGTTTAATTGTTGGATTTTGGTGTGTTATCACCTTATGGTCTTCCATTGTATGTGAATCACTGTCTGGTGTAGGTTTGATTAGATGTTACTACCCTAATCCCTTCACCACTGTTGTGTATTCACCACTGTTGTCTGTGTGATGAGATTAGTCTGATGTCATGGTTGTCTGTAAAACCTGCTTCCATTTTGCTATTTGTTAATTGTATTAATCTGACTGCATGTCTTAACACCCTTCCCCTGACAATGTGGCTATATAAACCCTGGCTACTTCCAATAAAGCACAGAATGTCTGGGACTACAACAACTTGTGTGGTGTGTCTTCTTCAAGAAATGGTCTAAAGAGTCCCTTTTGACGCCCATTCCTTAGATCTTGATGACTTGGACTCGCGCACTTACCCCTATGTAGCCGCATCACAGAGAGAGAAGCCCAGCACGATGGCCAGGGACTACACTGGTCTCCTGGTTCCCGTTACACACAGTAATAGCAGTGTGGTTAAAAGCTCAATAGATAGTTTTCAAAGCCGTTTAGCTCACAATCAATAATATTTTATACTATGCAGCTTGAAATCAGATCTAGCTAATAAAATATTAGTATTACAGCTATTGATGTCTCTCAGATCCCAATTGGAATCAAAAAGGCATTGTACATCATTTTGAGGTAATCATGGACTGGGCCGGGTAAACCACCAACAGCTCTCAGAGCCTCAGAATATCATGGTTTGGAAGCAGGATTTGTTTTCTTTTTGGTTAAATAAAACAATGTAAACCTACTTTAACAAACACATAGCATGAAATTTGATATTGTCCTTAAGCTGCAAATAGTAGTGGTCCTTAAAGTCTCTTACACCCCCCGTCTGTTTTATGGAAGTCTTCCAGCCACATTAGACCCAGCGACAGATCTGTAAGCCCTGTGTAAACAAGAAAGAAAGAGATGGGTTTATCAGGAAAGTGCAAGGACAACCTGAGTGGGTTTGCCCAGATACCACCTGTACATGTTTGCCCCATCATATCAGATAGAAAAGGTTTATTGCCCAATAATTAGATGGGATTGTTAACATGGTGACGAGGTCTATGCAGGGGTGGGCATCCTGCAGTTGTCCAACTAGGGGGGGTTACTACAGAAGGTACAGATCTGACGGGGCCCAGCGTCAAAGAAGCACATCAGCTCTGCATTTTCCAATGAACCCTCACAACCATAACCGTTTCTTGTCTTGCCTAGTGGTCATTGACATCATCACCCATGGCCTCTACCAGCCAGCAAGAAGAGTGTTGGTGAACCCCTTCCATTTTCTTCATTAATCCGTTGAGCACCAGACATGTCCAAAGCATGGCAAGCAATACATTGGATACCACTCTGGAACCACAAAGGGTTAACTATCAGCATGTGTGTCCCAAATCAGGTGCAGAAGCTCCCATGTTCTACAAACAAATTGATTTTCCTATCTGTTTTTCATCACGTGTGTGTGTGTGTGTGTGTGTGTGTGTGTGTGTGTGTGTGTGTGTGTGTGTGTGTGTGTGTGTGTGTGTGTGTGTGTGTGTGTGTGTGTGTGTGTGTGTGTGTGTGTGTGTGTGTGTGTGTGTGTGTGTGTAAAGGCATCCAGGTCTACTTGGGCTCCAATTCCTATCATCCTGCTAATTCTCTGTATTTTGTATATATATATTCAATCCATGGAGCACTTTCTTGTATATTTAGAAAACTTGCCTGGGTGCCAGTCTCCAAGGTGACAGGATATAACAGACGTAGAAGACAAAGATCTTGAAAAAGACCCACATTTTTTTATTATTATTATCAGCAAACTCCCCAACATTTTAAATGGCCAAAAGAGGGACACTTGTGTTTTAAATGGGCGAGGCATTACTGCAAATATTTAGATTATTTCATGACCTACTGACACTTCTTTGTGTAACTGAATAAATGATTTACAAGTTTTATTGCTGTGGAACAATTTGATAAACTAATGTACACACCACACAATCTGATCTCCTAAAAAGAGGGACACAAGGGTGGGAAAAAGGGACAGTGGGATTCGGGCCTCAGAGAGGCAATGTCCCACCTAAAGAGGGACAGTTGGGAGGTATATACCCCTAATATCTCATAAAGAGGGACACATGGGAGGTATGGACCCATAATATCTCCTAAAGAGGAACACTTGGGACATAGTCACCCCTAATATTTCCTAAAGAGAGACATTTGGGAGGAATGGACCCTAATATTTCCTAAAAGGGGACACTTGGGAGGTAAGAAGCCCTAATATCTCCTAAAGAGGGACATTTGGGAGGTATGGACCCATAATATCTCCTAAAGAGGGACACTTGGGAAGTACAGACCCCTATTATCTCCTAAAGAGTGAGACTTGGGAAGTATGTATCAGTGTGTGTGAGTGCACGTCCCTCCGCACAATCAGAGCTCGTACTAATAATAATCTGGCTCAAATCTCAGCCTCCATAAGAGGAAGGGGGTAGGCACTCACTATGCTGTTTTCTGTACGTCGGGTTTTCACAGCCCTCTTGCACCTTCCAACTCCTAACCACACTACTGCATGAAAATATGACCTTGTATCCTGTCCTCAATGAAATGGGATCCCTGCTACATAAAGAAAGCCAGAGGTTATGTAATATAGAGGCCCCCAAAGCCCGAGGGCCCTGGCGTATGCTGGGTACGGCCAAGCATTAAAACATCCCTGGTAGCCTGAGGCTCACTTTCCCCATAGAATGAAATATAAACAATGTCTGGACACCGGATGGCACTGTTGCTAGAGGTTTAACAACGGCCTGCACGGTGTGATGATAAAAGTCCTTGTTGTGTCAGGACTGTTACCGGTCCTTAAGGCACATCCACCGAAGACGGTCCTGGCACTTCATCAGTTATTAAAGGGATAGTAATGTTTCATAATAAAAGCAGCTCTAATTAATCATCATAGTATTTGGACTTTGGAGAGTGTTATTTCAATTCTGTCAGAGTTGTAGTTCAAGAGTAATTCAATGACAAAGTATTCCCCTCCCGCCCCTTTTACTGATGTAACACTGCTCAGCCAGAGCAGAAGGGAGGTGCCCAGGTAGACTGCAGAGTGGGACAATCTTCAATTAAGATAAGGGAAAAAACTGAAAAACTTGTCAAGGGGGGCAGGGCTTTCATTGTTCTCATAGGAAGAAGATTGTCCCCTGCTGTTATCTGTCTGGTCTATGGACTGCATTCCACATCTGAGAAGAGATGACTTACACTAGGTAAAAGGGGAGGGAGGGGGAAACTTTGCTTGTGAATATCTCTCAAACCATAAAGGTTTGAGAGATAAGACTTGTATCATTCTTCATGTTTTTTTAATGCCTACAAAATAAAATAAAGAAAAAAGAAGTATTACTATTCCTTTAAGGGGTTAAAATAACAAGGCAGCAGTTTGAGCTGTAATGCAATTGGAACTAATAATCTCCCTGCACTGTGACCTCCTTTCTTAGTCATACAGAACATTCCTTTCAATAGGCTAATAAGGGCCTTATATTCAGATGAAAATTAGAGCAATTCTGGGGCATACCAACTACACAACAGGAGATAAAACCATTTTATCAGATTCCTCTAAAGTGCCGTTGCCTTGCAGTCAGTCTCAGCAGAAATAGGATTTCTCAATAACACGGTAATTATGCTGGTTAAGCTTATCGCTAGATGGGCAATTGATGGGGGGAGACTTTACTTGGGGTGATAGTTCTCCTTTAAATTTGATTTTTAACCCTTTGAGTGCCAGGGAGGGATCCAATGCAATGTGCTGGATACGTTACATGTTGGATTCTAGAGTCTCCATTGCATTGAGAAAGAATGCACGGAAGACCTCTCTAGCATTCAAGGAGTTAAAGACCCATTGAATCAATAAGAATTTCTCTCTGTAATCTATAGCGCAGTTGGTTTGCCCCAGAAGTGCGCCAGTCCTTGAACATAAACACTATTCTGTGCGCGAGAACCGGTAATCTTACCTACGTTTCCGGTAGATCATAACAAACAAAACGGTCCCAGTTAATAACAGGAAACAAAGCGCAGTTCCCACAATGACTCCTACATGTGTAGGATGATGTTCACCTGCAGGAAAGGGGGAATATACATTAGTTATTGAGTACACCTTGTGTATTAAAGGGATAGTAATACTTAAGTATTACTAATCCCTATAGCAAAGTACTACTTAAAAAAAAACATATTGCCCCCATTGTCATCTCTCAAACCTTTATGGTTTGAGAGATGAACGCTTCTAAAGTTGCCCTCTCCCTCCCCCTTCCCCGTAGTCAGCATTCTAGCTGACTCAGGGAAATCCGGTCAGAGATCATCAGACGGCTCTGCAGCAGAGCCGCTATCGCGTTAATATAAAAAAAACTTTCACTAAAACGGTCTTCTTCGTGTGTTTGCAAGCCAAGCACACGTAGAAGACCATTTCAGTGAAAGTTTTCTTTTTTAGAAACGCGATCCGGCTGTGCTGGAGAGCCACCTGAAAGTCGTACGACTCTCTTCCTTTCAGTCAGCTAGAATGCTGACTACGGGGAAGGGGGAGGGAGAGGGCAACTTTAGAAGCGTTCATCTCTCAAACCATAAAGGTTTGAGAGATGACACTGGGGGCAATACTTTTTTTAAGTAGTACTTTGCTATAGGGATTAGTAATACTTAAGTATTACTATCCCTTTAAATAAACATTTCTGCTTGTGTGAACCGATATAGCCCTATAATATTCCTGTTCCTGAGATCCAGAGGACATCTGAAGATCAGCTAGAGGGGAGTGATGAGGATTAAACCGACCTGCGGGTTGTACCAAGAGAGCTTTCATGATCTAGAGGTGATCTATTAGAGCCTCTGGTAAATGTGACTATTATTCGGCACACCAGGTGATAGTGTTGGCAACTGCACATAAACTACTACACTTTGAGAACTCTTCCTGCGCTGCCTTTTTTTTGTCGTTTTCTGTTTGAAATGAGTGCCTATTAATTTAAAGGGATAGTAATGTTTCACAATAAAAGCAGTTCTAATTAATATTCATAGTATTTGAACTTTAGAGAGTGTTATTTCAATTCTGTCTAGTTCTTTGTATTGACCTTGAATGTATTTGTAAATGGTAATCATATCACCCCTTAGATGCCTCTACTCTAATGTAAACAATCCCAGTTTGGTTAGTCTCTCTTTATAACTCAGATCCTCCAATCCCTTTATCAGTTTTGTTACATGTTTCTGCACCTTTTCCAGTTCAACAATGTCATTTTTTAGAACAGGTGCCCAAAATTGTACTCCATATTCTAGATGAGGCCTAGCCAAGGATTTATACAGAGGTAGGATAATATTAGCACCCCTTGCTTCTACACCTCTTTTTATGCAGGGTAGTACCTTATTTGCTCTTACAGCAGCTGAGTGACTCTGCACACTGCTATGAAGTCTATTGTCTATCAGCATTCCAAAATCTTTCTCTAATGAGGATTCCCCATGTTGTTTCCCATTTAGTATATTTGTAGCAAGTTTGTTTCTACAGCCCAAATGCATAATCTTACATTTATCTACATTAAACGTCATCTGCCACTTTTCTGCCCATTCACTCAGTTTATCTAAATCCTGCAGAGAAAAAAACATCCAGCTCTGTACGTGTTTCCTTATATAGCTTAGTGTCATCAGCAAAGACTTAGATGCTACTTTCAATTCCCACTTCTAGATCATTAATAAACAAATTAAAAAGCATTGAGTGCAGGACTGAACCCTGCAGCACCCCACTTATACCTTTAGACCAATTTGAAAAAGTTCCATTTACAACAACTCTCTGCTATCTATCATTTAACCAGTTCTCAATCCATGTACAGATAATACCACCCAAACCGAAGCCTTTTAATTTATGCAATGACCTGTTGTGAGGCACTGCATCAAAGACTTTTGCAAAATCCAAGTATACTACATCTACAGTAATTCCCGTGTCCATATTACTACTTACTCTTTCATAAAATGCAAGTAAATTAGTCTGACATGATCTATTCTTAGTGAAACCATGCTGATTCCTACTAATAATATTGTTTATTTTCACATAGTTCTGAATAGTGTCAGTTAGTAACCCTTCTAGTATCTTACCCACTATGGAAGTCAA
>JBBDGT010000063.1:0-19644 GCA_037306005.1 Rhinophrynus dorsalis | reverse complement strand
CCTGGTGTTCATTGTACCACACAGAGCACACAGTGATGCAGGGATAGTGTTACACTGTATCATACAGTGCTCTCAGTACTGCAGGGATAGTGTTACATTGTATCACACAGAGTACAGAGTGCTGCAGGGATAGTGTTACACTGTATCATACAGGCTCTCAGTGTAGCAGGGATAGTGTCACATTGTATAATACAGAGCTCTCAGTACTGCAGGGATAGTGTTACATTGTATCACACTGAGTTTTCGGTGCTGCAGGGATAGTGTACACAATACAATAACTAGTGTCATATCCACCACATGGGCTCAGGTGTATCGGACACAATACAATAACTAGCGTCATATCCACCACATGGGCTCAGAGGTATCGGACGCGATATACCTTTACGTTGTATCACTATTACTGCTAGTGATATACACATCTACATTGTATCACTATTACTGCTAGTGATATATACATCTACATTGTATCGCTATTACTGCTAGTGATATACACATCTACATTGTATCACTATTACTGCTAGTGATATACACATCTACATTGTATCACTATTACTGCTAGTGATATACACATCTACATTGTATCACTATTACTGCTAGTGATATACACATCTACATTGTATCGCTATTACTGCTAGTGATATACACATCTACATTGTATCGCTATTACTGCTAGTGATATACACATCTACATTGTATCACTATTACTGCTAGTGATATACACATCTACATTGTATCACTATTACTGCTAGTGATATACACATCTACATTGTATCACTATTACTGCTAGTGATATACACATCTACATTGTATCACTATTACTGCTAGTGATATACACATCTACATTGTATCACTATTACTGCTAGTGATATATACATCTACATTGTATCACTATTACTGCTAGTGATATATACATCTACATTGTATCGCTATTACTGCTAGTGATATACACATCTACATTGTATCACTATTACTGCTAGTGATATACACATCTACATTGTATCACTATTACTGCTAGTGATATATACATCTACATTGTATCACTATTACTGCTAGTGATATACACATCTACATTGTATCACTATTACTGCTAGTGATATATACCTTTACATTGTATCGCTATTACTGCTAGTGATATATACATCTACATTGTATCACTATTACTGCTAGTGATATATACATCTACATTGTATCACTATTACTGCTAGTGATATACACATCTACATTGTATCACTATTACTGCTAGTGATATATACCTTTACATTGTATCGCTATTACTGCTAGTGATATATACATCTACATTGTATCACTATTACTGCTAGTGATATATACATCTACATTGTATCACTATTACTGCTAGTGATATATACATCTACATTGTATCGCTATTACTGCTAGTGATATATACATCTACATTGTATCGCTATTACTGCTAGTGATGTACACATCTACATTGTATCGCTATTACTGCTAGTGATATACACATCTACATTGTATCGCTATTACTGCTAGTGATATACACATCTACATTGTATCGCTATTACTGCTAGTGATATACACATCTACATTGTATCACTATTACTGCTAGTGATATATACATCTACATTGTATCACTATTACTGCTAGTGATATACACATCTACATTGTATCACTATTACTGCTAGTGATATATACATCTACATTGTATCACTATTACTGCTAGTGATATACACATCTACATTGTATCACTATTACTGCTAGTGATATATACATCTACATTGTATCGCTATTACTGCTAGTGATATATACATCTACATTGTATCGCTATTACTGCTAGTGATATATACATCTACATTGTATCGCTATTACTGCTAGTGATATACACATCTACATTGTATCACTATTACTGCTAGTGATATATACATCTACATTGTATCACTATTACTGCTAGTGATATACACATCTACATTGTATCGCTATTACTGCTAGTGATATACACATCTACATTGTATCGCTATTACTGCTAGTGATATACACATCTACATTGTATCGCTATTACTGCTAGTGATATACACATCTACATTGTATCACTATTACTGCTAGTGATATACACATCTACATTGTATCACTATTACTGCTAGTGATATACACATCTACATTGTATCACTATTACTGCTAGTGATATATACATCTACATTGTATCACTATTACTGCTAGTGATATATACATCTACATTGTATCGCTATTACTGCTAGTGATGTATACATCTACATTGTATCGCTATTACTGCTAGTGATGTACACATCTACATTGTATCGCTATTACTGCTAGTGATGTACACATCTACATTGTATCGCTATTACTGCTAGTGATATACACATCTACATTGTATCGCTATTACTGCTAGTGATATACACATCTACATTGTATCGCTATTACTGCTAGTGATATACACATCTACATTGTATCACTATTACTGCTAGTGATATATACATCTACATTGTATCACTATTACTGCTAGTGATATACACATCTACATTGTATCACTATTACTGCTAGTGATATATACATCTACATTGTATCACTATTACTGCTAGTGATATACACATCTACATTGTATCGCTATTACTGCTAGTGATATATACATCTACATTGTATCGCTATTACTGCTAGTGATATATACATCTACATTGTATCGCTATTACTGCTAGTGATATATACATCTACATTGTATCGCTATTACTGCTAGTGATATACACATCTACATTGTATCACTATTACTGCTAGTGATATATACATCTACATTGTATCACTATTACTGCTAGTGATATACACATCTACATTGTATCACTATTACTGCTAGTGATATACACATCTACATTGTATCGCTATTACTGCTAGTGATATACACATCTACATTGTATCACTATTACTGCTAGTGATATACACATCTACATTGTATCACTATTACTGCTAGTGATATACACATCTACATTGTATCACTATTACTGCTAGTGATATACACATCTACATTGTATCACTATTACTGCTAGTGATATACACATCTACATTGTATCACTATTACTGCTAGTGATATACACATCTACATTGTATCACTATTACTGCTAGTGATATACACATCTACATTGTATCACTATTACAGCTAGTGATATACACATCTACATTGTATCACTATTACTGCTAGTGATATACACATCTACATTGTATCACTATTACTGCTAGTGATATACACATCTACATTGTATCACTATTACTGCTAGTGATATATACATCTACATTGTATCACTATTACTGCTAGTGATGTACACATCTACATTGTATCACTATTACTGCTAGTGATATACACATCTACATTGTATCACTATTACTGCTAGTGATATACACATCTACATTGTATCGCTATTACTGCTAGTGATATACACATCTACATTGTATCGCTATTACTGCTAGTGATATACACATCTACATTGTATCGCTATTACTGCTAGTGATATACACATCTACATTGTATCGCTATTACTGCTAGTGATATACACATCTACATTGTATCGCTATTACTGCTAGTGATATACACATCTACATTGTATCGCTATTACTGCTAGTGATATACACATCTACATTGTATCGCTATTACTGCTAGTGATATACACATCTACATTGTATCGCTATTACTGCTAGTGATATACACATCTACATTGTATCGCTATTACTGCTAGTGATATACACATCTACATTGTATCGCTATTACTGCTAGTGATATACACATCTACATTGTATCGCTATTACTGCTAGTGATATACACATCTACATTGTATCGCTATTACTGCTAGTGATATACACATCTACATTGTATCGCTATTACTGCTAGTGATATACACATCTACATTGTATCGCTATTACTGCTAGTGATATACACATCTACATTGTATCACTATTACTGCTAGTGATATACACATCTACATTGTATCACTATTACTGCTAGTGATATACACATCTACATTGTATCGCTATTACTGCTAGTGATATACACATCTACATTGTATCGCTATTACTGCTAGTGATATACACATCTACATTGTATCGCTATTACTGCTAGTGATATACACATCTACATTGTATCGCTATTACTGCTAGTGATATACACATCTACATTGTATCGTTATTACTGCTAGTGATATACACATCTACATTGTATCGCTATTACTGCTAGTGATATACACATCTACATTGTATCGCTATTACTGCTAGTGATATACACATCTACATTGTATCGCTATTACTGCTAGTGATATACACATCTACATTGTATCGCTATTACTGCTAGTGATATACACATCTACATTGTATCGCTATTACTGCTAGTGATATACACATCTACATTGTATCGCTATTACTGCTAGTGATATACACATCTACATTGTATCGCTATTACTGCTAGTGATATATACATCTACATTGTATCGCTATTACTGCTAGTGATATACACATCTACATTGTATCGCTATTACTGCTAGTGATGTACACATCTACATTGTATCACTATTACTGCTAGTGATGTACACATCTACATTGTATCACTATTACTGCTAGTGATATACACATCTACATTGTATCACTATTACTGCTAGTGATATATACATCTACATTGTATCACTATTACTGCTAGTGATGTACACATCTACATTGTATCACTATTACTGCTAGTGATATACACATCTACATTGTATCACTATTACTGCTAGTGATATACACATCTACATTGTATCACTATTACTGCTAGTGATATACACATCTACATTGTATCACTATTACTGCTAGTGATATATACATCTACATTGTATCACTATTACTGCTAGTGATATACACATCTACATTGTATCGCTATTACTGCTAGTGATATATACATCTACATTGTATCACTAGTGATATATACATCTACATTGTATCACTATTACTGCTAGTGATATATACATCTACATTGTATCACTATTACTGCTAGTGATATATACATCTACATTGTATCACTATTACTGCTAGTGATATACACATCTACATTGTATCGCTATTACTGCTAGTGATATACACATCTACATTGTATCACTATTACTGCTAGTGATATACACATCTACATTGTATCGCTATTACTGCTAGTGATATACACATCTACATTGTATCACTATTACTGCTAGTGATATATACCTTTACATTGTATCGCTATTACTGCTAGTGATATACACATCTACATTGTATCACTATTACTGCTAGTGATATACACATCTACATTGTATCACTATTACTGCTAGTGATATACACATCTACATTGTATCACTATTACTGCTAGTGATATACACATCTACATTGTATCGCTATTACTGCTAGTGATATACACATCTACATTGTATCGCTATTACTGCTAGTGATATACACATCTACATTGTATCGCTATTACTGCTAGTGATATACACATCTACATTGTATCGCTATTACTGCTAGTGATATACACATCTACATTGTATCGCTATTACTGCTAGTGATATACACATCTACATTGTATCGCTATTACTGCTAGTGATATACACATCTACATTGTATCGTTATTACTGCTAGTGATATATACATCTACATTGTATCACTATTACTGCTAGTGATATACACATCTACATTGTATCACTATTACTGCTAGTGATATACACATCTACATTGTATCACTATTACTGCTAGTGATATATACATCTACATTGTATCACTATTACTGCTAGTGATATACACATCTACATTGTATCGCTATTACTGCTAGTGATATACACATCTACATTGTATCGCTATTACTGCTAGTGATATACACATCTACATTGTATCACTATTACTGCTAGTGATATACACATCTACATTGTATCGCTATTACTGCTAGTGATATACACATCTACATTGTATCGCTATTACTGCTAGTGATATACACATCTACATTGTATCACTATTACTGCTAGTGATATACACATCTACATTGTATCGCTATTACTGCTAGTGATATACACATCTACATTGTATCGCTATTACTGCTAGTGATATACACATCTACATTGTATCGCTATTACTGCTAGTGATATACACATCTACATTGTATCGCTATTACTGCTAGTGATATACACATCTACATTGTATCACTATTACTGCTAGTGATATACACATCTACATTGTATCGCTATTACTGCTAGTGATATACACATCTACATTGTATCACTATTACTGCTAGTGATATACACATCTACATTGTATCGCTATTACTGCTAGTGATATACACATCTACATTGTATCGCTATTACTGCTAGTGATATACACATCTACATTGTATCACTATTACTGCTAGTGATATACACATCTACATTGTATCGCTATTACTGCTAGTGATATACACATCTACATTGTATCACTATTACTGCTAGTGATATACACATCTACATTGTATCGCTATTACTGCTAGTGATATACACATCTACATTGTATCGCTATTACTGCTAGTGATATACACATCTACATTGTATCGCTATTACTGCTAGTGATATACACATCTACATTGTATCGCTATTACTGCTAGTGATATACACATCTACATTGTATCGCTATTACTGCTAGTGATATACACATCTACATTGTATCACTATTACTGCTAGTGATATACACATCTACATTGTATCGCTATTACTGCTAGTGATATACACATCTACATTGTATCGCTATTACTGCTAGTGATATACACATCTACATTGTATCGCTATTACTGCTAGTGATATACACATCTACATTGTATCGCTATTACTGCTAGTGATATACACATCTACATTGTATCACTATTACTGCTAGTGATATACACATCTACATTGTATCGCTATTACTGCTAGTGATATACACATCTACATTGTATCACTATTACTGCTAGTGATATACACATCTACATTGTATCGCTATTACTGCTAGTGATATACACATCTACATTGTATCGCTATTACTGCTAGTGATATACACATCTACATTGTATCACTATTACTGCTAGTGATATACACATCTACATTGTATCGCTATTACTGCTAGTGATATACACATCTACATTGTATCGCTATTACTGCTAGTGATATATACATCTACATTGTATCGCTATTACTGCTAGTGATATACACATCTACATTGTATCACTATTACTGCTAGTGATATATACCTTTACATTGTATCGCTATTACTGCTAGTGATATATACATCTACATTGTATCACTATTACTGCTAGTGATATACACATCTACATTGTATCACTATTACTGCTAGTGATATATACCTTTACATTGTATCGCTATTACTGCTAGTGATATATACATCTACATTGTATCGCTATTACTGCTAGTGATATATACATCTACATTGTATCGCTATTACTGCTAGTGATATACACATCTACATTGTATCACTATTACTGCTAGTGATATACACATCTACATTGTATCGCTATTACTGCTAGTGATATACACATCTACATTGTATCGCTATTACTGCTAGTGATATACACATCTACATTGTATCGCTATTACTGCTAGTGATATACACATCTACATTGTATCGCTATTACTGCTAGTGATATACACATCTACATTGTATCGCTATTACTGCTAGTGATATACACATCTACATTGTATCGCTATTACTGCTAGTGATATACACATCTACATTGTATCACTATTACTGCTAGTGATATACACATCTACATTGTATCGCTATTACTGCTAGTGATATACACATCTACATTGTATCACTATTACTGCTAGTGATATACACATCTACATTGTATCGCTATTACTGCTAGTGATATACACATCTACATTGTATCGCTATTACTGCTAGTGATATACACATCTACATTGTATCACTATTACTGCTAGTGATATACACATCTACATTGTATCGCTATTACTGCTAGTGATATACACATCTACATTGTATCGCTATTACTGCTAGTGATATATACATCTACATTGTATCGCTATTACTGCTAGTGATATACACATCTACATTGTATCACTATTACTGCTAGTGATATATACCTTTACATTGTATCGCTATTACTGCTAGTGATATATACATCTACATTGTATCACTATTACTGCTAGTGATATACACATCTACATTGTATCACTATTACTGCTAGTGATATATACCTTTACATTGTATCGCTATTACTGCTAGTGATATATACATCTACATTGTATCGCTATTACTGCTAGTGATATATACATCTACATTGTATCGCTATTACTGCTAGTGATATACACATCTACATTGTATCACTATTACTGCTAGTGATATACACATCTACATTGTATCGCTATTACTGCTAGTGATATACACATCTACATTGTATCGCTATTACTGCTAGTGATATACACATCTACATTGTATCACTATTACTGCTAGTGATATACACATCTACATTGTATCGCTATTACTGCTAGTGATATACACATCTACATTGTATCGCTATTACTGCTAGTGATATACACATCTACATTGTATCGCTATTACTGCTAGTGATATACACATCTACATTGTATCGCTATTACTGCTAGTGATATACACATCTACATTGTATCGCTATTACTGCTAGTGATATACACATCTACATTGTATCGCTATTACTGCTAGTGATATACACATCTACATTGTATCGCTATTACTGCTAGTGATATACACATCTACATTGTATCACTATTACTGCTAGTGATATACACATCTACATTGTATCGCTATTACTGCTAGTGATATACACATCTACATTGTATCGCTATTACTGCTAGTGATATACACATCTACATTGTATCGCTATTACTGCTAGTGATATACACATCTACATTGTATCGCTATTACTGCTAGTGATATACACATCTACATTGTATCACTATTACTGCTAGTGATATACACATCTACATTGTATCGCTATTACTGCTAGTGATATACACATCTACATTGTATCACTATTACTGCTAGTGATATACACATCTACATTGTATCGCTATTACTGCTAGTGATATACACATCTACATTGTATCGCTATTACTGCTAGTGATATACACATCTACATTGTATCACTATTACTGCTAGTGATATACACATCTACATTGTATCGCTATTACTGCTAGTGATATACACATCTACATTGTATCGCTATTACTGCTAGTGATATATACATCTACATTGTATCGCTATTACTGCTAGTGATATACACATCTACATTGTATCACTATTACTGCTAGTGATATATACCTTTACATTGTATCGCTATTACTGCTAGTGATATATACATCTACATTGTATCACTATTACTGCTAGTGATATACACATCTACATTGTATCACTATTACTGCTAGTGATATATACCTTTACATTGTATCGCTATTACTGCTAGTGATATATACATCTACATTGTATCGCTATTACTGCTAGTGATATATACATCTACATTGTATCGCTATTACTGCTAGTGATATACACATCTACATTGTATCACTATTACTGCTAGTGATATACACATCTACATTGTATCGCTATTACTGCTAGTGATATACACATCTACATTGTATCGCTATTACTGCTAGTGATATACACATCTACATTGTATCACTATTACTGCTAGTGATATACACATCTACATTGTATCGCTATTACTGCTAGTGATATACACATCTACATTGTATCGCTATTACTGCTAGTGATATACACATCTACATTGTATCGCTATTACTGCTAGTGATATACACATCTACATTGTATCGCTATTACTGCTAGTGATATACACATCTACATTGTATCGCTATTACTGCTAGTGATATATACATCTACATTGTATCGCTATTACTGCTAGTGATATACACATCTACATTGTATCACTATTACTGCTAGTGATATACACATCTACATTGTATCACTATTACTGCTAGTGATATACACATCTACATTGTATCACTATTACTGCTAGTGATGTACACATCTACATTGTATCGCTATTACTGCTAGTGATATACACATCTACATTGTATCACTATTACTGCTAGTGATATACACATCTACATTGTATCGCTATTACTGCTAGTGATATATACATCTACATTGTATCACTATTACTGCTAGTGATATACACATCTACATTGTATCGCTATTACTGCTAGTGATATACACATCTACATTGTATCACTATTACTGCTAGTGATATACACATCTACATTGTATCGCTATTACTGCTAGTGATATACACATCTACATTGTATCGCTATTACTGCTAGTGATATACACATCTACATTGTATCACTATTACTGCTAGTGATATACACATCTACATTGTATCGCTATTACTGCTAGTGATATATACATCTACATTGTATCGCTATTACTGCTAGTGATATACACATCTACATTGTATCGCTATTACTGCTAGTGATATACACATCTACATTGTATCACTATTACTGCTAGTGATATACACATCTACATTGTATCACTATTACTGCTAGTGATATACACATCTACATTGTATCACTATTACTGCTAGTGATATACACATCTACATTGTATCACTATTACTGCTAGTGATATATACCTTTACATTGTATCACTATTAATACTTCCCCAGGACCTGACAGAAACAGTTCTAGGGAGCTCACTGTCAGGGACTTAAGACTGAGTGCCAGGAGGTACGGACGGCATTGCAAATCAAGGCGTTCCGTACCCCCCATCTGCCACTCAAAGGGTTAAAAATGTAAAGACCGGGAGGGGTGGGGGGACCTCAGTATTAGTTAATGGAACAGTCCATTGTATCGGTACGAAACAGGAGATGTACCAGTGACCGGGAGGGGGGGACCTCAGTATTAGTTAATGGAACAGTCCATTGTATTGGTACGAAACAGGAGATGTACCAGTGACCGGGAGTGGTGGGGGGACCTCAGTATTAGTTAATGGAACAGTCCATTGTATTGGTACGAAACAGGAGATGTACCAGTGACCGGGAGGGATGGGGGGACCTCAGTATTAGTTAATGGAACAGTCCATTGTATTGGTGCCGGTGAGACGGCTCAGGTAGGTGGTGCCGGTGAGACGACTCAGCCAGGTGGTGCCGGTGAGACGGCTCAGTCAGGTGGTGCCGGTGAGACGGCTCAGTCAGGTGGTGCCGGTGAGACGGCTCAGTCAGGTGGTGCCGGTGAGACGGCTCAGTCAAGTGGTGCCGGTGAGACAGCTAAGTCAGGTGGTGCCGGTGAGACGGCTCAGTCAGGTGGTGCCACTGAGACGGCTCAGTCAGGTGGTGCCGGTGAGACGGCTCAGTCAGGTGGTGCCGGTGAGACGGCTCAGTCAGGTGGTGCCGGTGAGACAGCTCAGTCAGGTGGTGCCGGTGAGACAGCTCAGGTGGTTAATACGCCCACTGTAGAATCTGTTCAAACCTCCAGGGTCTAGTCCTGAAAAGTTCCCCTCAGCCTATCACCCTTCAGAGGTATATACACAATGAGTATCAGGACAGGAGTTATTTGGAAATGAGAGACAATCTCAATGGATCCTTCCTGGTAAAATGCTTTCTTTAAAAAAAGTGTTAAAATGTAATTAAAAATACCACAAGTGAAGAAAGTGCAGATATTGCAGGATTATTAGAGGATTGTTTTCTTTATTGGTCTTCATCTCTTAGTAAATAAATCCCATGTTGGGAGTAGGACACACAATGACAACGCGTTTCACACTCTCCTGCATTTAGCACTACATGGTAACACTTTCCCTCCCCAAACCCCTCTGTATAACCCATATCTGGGGTAAACAGCTTCTCATGACATTAGAGGGGTACAGAGAAGAGGGGGTGTATTGCCATTACTCACCTGGCTCCTTTTTTACGATTTTCACAGCTGCCAGATCTCCCGTCCCTTTATTCCTGGCCTGGGGGAGACAAAACAGAGTCTGGGTGTTAATGGAGGTAATGAAATACATAATAACATAGTAATTTAGGTTGAAAAAAAACTGTGTCCATCCAGTCCAACCCTTTTCCTATTCCTGTTTACCATCGTTGATCCAAAAGAAGGCAACCCCCCCCCCCTCAATATAGAAATTTCAAATTCTGCATTGAATGGGGGGAAAAATTCTTTCTTGATGCCAAATGGCAATCAGATTTCTCCCTGGATCAACAAACCCTAACTAAATATTAATCCTAATACTAACGTACATAGCCATCTATGTTATGGTCTTTTAAATAAGTATCCAGGCCCCTTTTAAAGGCATCTAATGTATTCGATAGCGCCACCTCCTCAGGCAGTGAATTCCATACCTTTACTGTCCTTACTGTAAAGAAACCCTTCCGCTGTTGTAGATTAAATCTCCTTTCCTCAAGTCTAAGCGGATGACCCCTTGAAATGTACCAGGGCAAATCAATGGGACATGTCAGAGCGCGGAAACACATTCAGATATTGTGCCTCTACTGACCCCCACCCCTCACTGTTTCTGTAACGTGGGGAGGACCTATTAATAAGTCTACAGACCTCATATACCTGACCAGGAGTTAATATGTATACAGACCTCTTATACCTGACCAGGAGTTAATATGTATACAGACCTCTTATACCTGACCAGGAGTTAATATGTATACAGACCTCATATACCCGACCAGGAGTTAATACGTATACAGACCTCTTTACCCGACCAGGAGTTAATATGTATACAGACCTCATATACCTGACCAGGAGTTAATATGTATACAGACCTCATATACCTGACCAGGAGTTAATATGTATACAGACCTCTTATACCTGACCAGGAGTTAATATGTATACAGACCTCATATACCCGACCAGGAGTTAATACGTATACAGACCTCTTTACCCGACCAGGAGTTAATACGTATACAGACCTCTTTACCCGACCAGGAGTTAATACGTATACAGACCTCATATACCCGACCAGGAGTTAATATGTATACAGACCTCTTATACCTGACCAGGAGTTAATATGTATACAGACCTCATATACCCGACCAGGAGTTAATATGTATACAGACCTCTTTACCCGACCAGGAGTTAATACGTATACAGACCTCATATACCCGACCAGGAGTTAATATGTATACAGACCTCTTATACCTGCCCAGGAGTTAATATGTATACAGACCTCTTATACCTGACCAGGAGTTAATATGTATACAGACCTCTTATACCTGACCAGGAGTTAATATGTATACAGACCTCTTTACCCGACCAGGAGTTAATATGTATACAGACCTCATATACCCGACCAGGAGTTAATATGTATACAGACCTCATATACCCGACCAGGAGTTAATATGTATACAGACCTCATATACCCGACCAGGAGTTAATATGTATACAGACCTCTTATACCCGACCAGGAGTTAATATGTATACAGACCTCATATACCCGACCAGGAGTTAATACGTATACAGACCTCTTTACCCGACCAGGAGTTAATACGTATACAGACCTCTTTACCCGACCAGGAGTTAATATGTATACAGACCTCATATACCTGACCAGGAGTTAATATGTATACAGACCTCATATACCCGACCAGGAGTTAATATGTATACAGACCTCTTTACCCGACCAGGAGTTAATACGTATACAGACCTCATATACCTGACCAGGAGTTAATATGTATACAGACCTCATATACCCGACCAGGAGTTAATATGTATACAGACCTCATATACCTGACCAGGAGTTAATATGTATACAGACCTCTTATACCTGACCAGGAGTTAATATGTATACAGACCTCTTATACCTGACCAGGAGTTAATATGTATACAGACCTCTTATACCTGACCAGGAGTTAATATGTATACAGACCTCTTATACCTGACCAGGAGTTAATATGTATACAGACCTCATATACCTGACCAGGAGTTAATATGTATACAGACCTCATATACCTGACCAGGAGTTAATATGTATACAGACCTCATATACCTGACCAGGAGTTAATACGTATACAGACCTCATATACCTGACCAGGAGTTAATACGTATACAGACCTCATATACCTGACCAGGAGTTAATATGTATACAGACCTCATATACCTGACCAGGAGTTAATATGTATACAGACCTCATATACCTGACCAGGAGTTAATATGTATACAGACCTCATATACCTGACCAGGAGTTAATATGTATACAGACCTCTTATACCTGACCAGGAGTTAATATGTATACAGACCTCTTATACCTGACCAGGAGTTAATATGTATACAGACCTCTTATACCTGACCAGGAGTTAATATGTATACAGACCTCTTATACCTGACCAGGAGTTAATATGTATACAGACCTCATATACCTGACCAGGAGTTAATATGTATACAGACCTCATATACCTGACCAGGAGTTAATATGTATACAGACCTCATATACCTGACCAGGAGTTAATATGTATACAGACCTCATATACCTGACCAGGAGTTAATATGTATACAGACCTCATATACCTGACCAGGAGTTAATATGTATACAGACCTCATATACCTGACCAGGAGTTAATATGTATACAGACCTCATATACCTGACCAGGAGTTAATATGTATACAGACCTCTTATACCTGACCAGGAGTTAATACGTATACAGACCTCTTATACCTGACCAGGAGTTAATATGTATACAGACCTCATATACCTGACCAGGAGTTAATATGTATACAGACCTCATATACCTGACCAGGAGTTAATATGTATACAGACCTCTTATACCTGACCAGGAGTTAATATGTATACAGACCTCTTATACCTGACCAGGAGTTAATATGTATACAGACCTCTTATACCCGACCAGGAGTTAATATGTATACAGACCTCTTATACCCGACCAGGAGTTAATATGTATACAGACCTCTTATACCTGACCAGGAGTTAATATGTATAGAGACCTCATATACCTGACCAGGAGTTAATACGTATACAGACCTCATATACCCGACCAGGAGTTAATATGTATACAGACCTCATATACCCGACCAGGAGTTAATATGTATACAGACCTCATATACCTGACCAGGAGTTAATACGTATACAGACCTCATATACCCGACCAGGAGTTAATATGTATACAGACCTCATATACCTGACCAGGAGTTAATATGTATACAGACCTCATATACCTGACCAGGAGTTAATATGTATACAGACCTCATATACCTGAACAGGAGTTAATATGTATACAGACCTCATATACCTGACCAGGAGTTAATACGTATACAGACCTCATATACCTGACCAGGAGTTAATACGTATACAGACCTCATATACCCGACCAGGAGTTAATATGTATACAGACCTCTTATACCTGACCAGGAGTTAATATGTATACAGACCTCATATACCTGACCAGGAGTTAATATGTATACAGACCTCATATACCTGACCAGGAGTTAATATGTATACAGACCTCTTATACCTGACCAGGAGTTAATATGTATACAGACCTCTTATACCTGACCAGGAGTTAATATGTATACAGACCTCATATACCTGACCAGGAGTTAATACGTATACAGACCTCATATACCTGACCAGGAGTTAATATGTATACAGACCTCATATACCTGACCAGGAGTTAATATGTATACAGATCTCATATACCTGACCAGGAGTTAATATGTATACAGACCACTTATACCTGACCAGGAGTTAATATGTATACAGACCTCTTATACCTGACCAGGAGTTAATATGTATACAGACCTCATATACCTGACCAGGAGTTAATATGTATACAGACCTCATATACCTGACCAGGAGTTAATATGTATACAGACCTCTTATACCTGACCAGGAGTTAATATGTATACAGACCTCATATACCTGACCAGGAGTTAATATGTATACAGACCTCTTATACCTGACCAGGAGTTAATATGTATACAGACCTCTTATACCTGACCAGGAGTTAATATGTATACAGACCTCATATACCTGACCAGGAGTTAATATGTATACAGACCTCATATACCTGACCAGGAGTTAATATGTATACAGACCTCATATACCTGACCAGGAGTTAATACGTATACAGACCTCTTATACCTGACCAGGAGTTAATACGTATACAGACCTCATATACCTGACCAGGAGTTAATATGTATACAGACCTCTTATACCTGACCAGGAGTTAATACGTATACAGACCTCATATACCTGACCAGGAGTTAATATGTATACAGACCTCATATACCCGACCAGGAGTTAATATGTATACAGACCTCTTATACCTGACCAGGAGTTAATATGTATACAGACCTCATATACCTGACCAGGAGTTAATATGTATACAGACCTCATATACCTGACCAGGAGTTAATATGTATACAGACCTCTTATACCTGACCAGGAGTTAATACGTATACAGACCTCATATACCTGACCAGGATTTAATATGTATACAGACCTCATATACCTGACCAGGAGTTAATACGTATACAGACCTCATATACCTGACCAGGAGTTAATATGTATACAGACCTCATATACCCGACCAGGAATTAATATGTATACAGACCTCTTATACCTGACCAGGAGTTAATATGTATACAGACCTCATATACCTGACCAGGAGTTAATATGTATACAGACCTCATATACCTGACCAGGAGTTAATATGTATACAGACCTCTTATACCTGACCAGGAGTTAATATGTATACAGACCTCATATACCTGACCAGGAGTTAATATGTATACAGACCTCTTATACCTGACCAGGAGTTAATACGTATACAGACCTAATATACCTGACCAGGAGTTAATATGTATACAGACCTCATATACCTGACCAGGAGTTAATATGTATACAGACCTCTTATACCTGACCAGGAGTTAATACGTATACAGACCTCATATACCTGACCAGGAGTTAATACGTATACAGACCTCATATACCTGACCAGGAGTTAATACGTATACAGACCTCATATACCTGACCAGGAGTTAATATGTATACAGACCTCATATACCTGACCAGGAGTTAATATGTATACAGACCTCATATACCTGACCAGGAGTTAATACGTATACAGACCTCATATACCTGACCAGGAGTTAATATGTATACAGACCTCATATACCTGACCAGGAGTTAATATGTATACAGACCTCATATACCTGACCAGGAGTTAATATGTATACAGACCTCATATACCTGACCAGGAGTTAATATGTATACAGACCTCTTATACCTGACCAGGAGTTAATATGTATACAGACCTCATATACCTGACCAGGAGTTAATATGTATACAGACCTCATATACCTGACCAGGAGTTAATATGTATACAGACCTCATATACCTGACCAGGAGTTAATATGTATACAGACCTCATATACCTGACCAGGAGTTAATATGTATACAGACCTCTTATACCTGACCAGGAGTTAATATGTATACAGACCTCATATACCTGACCAGGAGTTAATATGTATACAGACCTCTTATACCTGACCAGGAGTTAATATGTATACAGACCTCTTATACCTGACCAGGAGTTAATATGTATACAGACCTCTTTACCCGACCAGGAGTTAATATGTATACAGACCTCATATACCTGACCAGGAGTTAATATGTATACAGACCTCATATACCTGACCAGGAGTTAATATGTATACAGACCTCTTATACCTGACCAGGAGTTAATATGTATACAGACCTCTTATACCTGACCAGGAGTTAATACGTATACAGACCTCTTTACCCGACCAGGAGTTAATATGTATACAGACCTCATATACCTGACCAGGAGTTAATATGTATACAGACCTCATATACCTGACCAGGAGTTAATATGTATACAGACCTCATATACCTGACCAGGAGTTAATATGTATACAGACCTCATATACCCGACCAGGAGTTAATATGTATACAGACCTCATATACCTGACCAGGAGTTAATACGTATACAGACCTCTTTACCCGACCAGGAGTTCATTTGTCAGCTAAGGGTATCATCTGATCACCCCTCTACTCCCCACCATTTTCATCAGGGTAAAGGAAGAAACAATGGGGCCATTAGATTTGACTTTAAGGTGTTAAAAAAACCTCCATTTGAATCAATGAGAGTTTATATATGTTCCTATAGTACACTGAACTATTGCACCAGAATTACTCCTCTTGTGTGTTCCTGCACCATGTTCCCCAAAGTCTCGGGATAGTGTTACCCACGTGTTGTTACTTTCCCCAGAATATGTGTGTATGTGTGGGCATGTGCGTGTGTACATATATATGTTGTGTGTGTATGTGTGTACATATAAGTGTGTGTATAAATGTGTGTATACACATATATATATATATATATGTGTTTGTGTGTGTGTACATGCGTGTACGTGTGTCTGTGTGTGAGTGTGTATCATACTACGTAAACCAAACGCCCCTGTACATGAGCATTGTTGGTGTTGTGTCCTTACACAGAGCTGACTGTGTGGCATGTACACATATCTCTGTGTTCCTAGGGGTGACCTGTATAAACTAGTGGTTCCCAAGTATACGGGGTGCCCCCGCACCTTCCCAGATACATTAATTATATCACATTGTATAACATGAATTTGTGTGAAATTCATGTGAAATGCTTCTTTATATCTAAAAACCATGTGTAACTGTATGTAATGTTAATATTTTATACTAGCAATGTGGGACGGCGTTGCCCGTCATGTTATGACCGTTGAGCGCACGTGTGTGAAATGCAGACACACTGATAAACACAGACATATGCAACACACAGGCAGACACATACCATACATCCCAAGTGTCCCTCTTTGAGGGCCGGATCCCTGTCCCTCTTTTTAGGAGGTCAGACTGTGTGCAGGGCCGGCTCCACCTATAGGCAAGGTAAGCGCCGGCCTAGGGCGCACACGTACTGGGGGCACGGGCATGCAGCAGAGAAGAGCTGCGCCCGCACACACCACGCCGGGAACCACAACACAATCAGGTCTGTGTCGCTACAGCGCTCCCTCATTGGGTCGGATCTTTAGTAATGCAGAGCGCGCTGGGAGTCATGATCTCCCGCCTCGCTCTCCATTACTGAAGAGAAGACTGCGCGGGAGCTACAGGTATGTGATGGGGGGCAAGTTGGAACTGAAGGGGCATAGTGGAGCTGCTGGGGGCAAGTTGGAGCGAATGGGGGACAAAGTGGAGCTGATGGGGGAAAGTTGAAGCTGATGGGGGCAAGTTGGAGTTGATAGGGGAAAGCTGGAGCTGAGGGGGCATAGTGGATCTGGTGGTGGCAAAGTGGAGCTGATGGGGGTAAGTTGGAGTGGATGAGGGTCAAAGTGGAGCTGATGGGGGCAAGTTGGAGCTGAGGGGTAAAGTGGAGCTGAGGGGGTAAAGTGGAGCTGAGGGGGGGCAAAGTGGAGCTGAGGGGGGGCAAAATGAAGCTGAGGGGGGGCAAAGTGGAGCTGAGGGGGGGGCAAAGTGGAGCTTGAAGGGGGGGCTAAGTGGAGCTGGTGGGGGCAAGTTAGAGCGGATGGGGGGCAAGTTGGAGCGGATGGGGGGCAAGTTGAAGCGGATGGGGGTCAAAATGGAGCTGATGGGGGCAAGTTGGAGCTGAGGGGGCAAAGTGGAGTGGAGGGGGGGCAGGTTAGA
>JBBDGT010000147.1:0-19835 GCA_037306005.1 Rhinophrynus dorsalis | reverse complement strand
TTCTGTGCTCCCAGCACAGACTTCCCAGCATTCCTACACCTCCCAACACAGAACTCTCAGCATTCCTACACCTCTCAGCATTCTGTGCTCCTAGCACAGAACTCTCAGCATTCCTACACCTCCCAACACAGAACTCTCAGCATTCCTACACCTCCCAGCATTCTGTGCTTCCAGCACAGACTTCCCAGCATTCCTACACCTCCCAACACAGAACTCTCAGCATTCCTACACCTCCCAGCATTCTGTGCTTCCAGCACAGAACTCTCAGCATTCCTACACCTCCCTGCATTCTGTGCTTCCAGCACAGAACTCTCAGCATTCCTACACCTCCCTGCATTCTGTGCTTCCAGCACAGAACTCTCAGCATTCCTACACCTCCCTGCATTCTGTGCTTCCAGCACAGATCTCCCAGCATTCCTACACCTCCCAGCATTGTGTGCTCCCAGCACAGAACTCCCAGCATTGTGTTCTCCCAGCACAGAACTCCCAGCATTCTGTGCTCCCAGCATTCCTACACCTCCCAGCACAGACCTCCCAGCACAGACCTCCCGGCATTCTGTGCTCCCAGCAGATCTCCCGGCATTCTGTGCTCCCAGCATTCCACGTGTTCTGGCAGTCTCTACTGCACCTGATGGTTTCTGACAAACATTCTAGGGAATTATTATATAGAATAACCCTCCAGAGACACTGGTAAATGGGGGGGCCAACGGCTCTGAATTAGGAGTTTTCTAGTCTCCCAGGTTGAGAGGAAACCTGCACTGTGTATAGTCACAAATTCAGTGTTTATATGGCCATACGCACACAGACAACAGAGAAGCAATTCTGGGGACGCCAACTGCACAGGGAGGAGAAACCTGCGTATGTTTAACCCCTTGAATGCTTCAGAGGTTTCAAAAGTTATTGCTTTTAGTGCTTTGGATGTCTTATCTAACATTCAAGAGTTTAATCCTTTGATTGTGTTGCTTACCCCACTGGCACTCCAAGGGTTAAAAATTGTCTCATACAGTGCAGGTGGTTTGCCCCTTTTTCTTTCCTAGCTGACCATTTAGTTTATTTCTGTGTTTCAGGCACAATTCACTGTCACCGAGGGGTCGGGATACTTCATCATGAACAGCAGCGTTCCCAATATCATCCACACGGAGTATCAGGAGTCCAGCGGCCTCGTTGTGGTGAGTAATTGTGTTTATTAAAGGAGACGTAACCACTACTAATAGAACCTTTCACTTACAAAATAAAGATTGTGATGAGCACTCTCCTAGAACGAACAAAATGGAGTGTTTTGCTCTAAGGCATGATGGCCTCTTAGAGGTGATACAAGTCTCTTTTTTCGCTCCCATGGGCCCTTGCAGAGAGGCTTTCTCCATTTCCATATCAGACTGGTCCCATCTGCAGGCAGTCCAGCTCCGAAATGTCAGGGAAATCCGCTCAGCACGAGAAAATCAGCACAACCATAGACGTACATTTCGGCCTATGTGGGCCTCCTTTGTGAGAGAGAGGGCCCGTGCCTGGGACTCCTTACTATGTGAGAGCATGCCTGGGATACCTTACTATGTGTGAGCAAGGGTCCATGCCTGGGATACCTTACTATGGCCAGAACATTCTAATGGTCCCTGTCAACTCTTCCATTTCTTTTTGGTTCATAAGATAACATTGTCAGTTGGTCCTGGTTGTCTGTCTGTGGAGGACAGTTGGATGCCTTACTGGTTTCCTGGCACTACACTCTAGTGTACTTCTTTCCTCCTCTGGTCATGTTTCATGAGGTGAGAGCCAAGACAGAGACAGGGCTCAGACTCCAATCATTGCTTTATTCTGGCCAAGAAGAGCTTTGTTTCATCACCTGCTAGACATGTCAGTAGATTACCCCAAGGTCTTGTTCATCAACCCAGCTGGACCAATCTCGCCTTAATGGTGTGGAACTTGAGGAGGAAATCTTGAGGCTCAATGGACTTAATGACTCAGAAAGCCAAACTGTGCTGCCAGCCTGTACGCCCATCTCTGCTAAAATCTACTACTGAATTTGGAGCTTCTAATTTTCCTTTTGTAATCAACGTGACCATGATCTTCTCTGCTTCAAACTTCTCTCTGTTCTGGACATTTAACAAGCTCCCTGTATATTCAAGTTTTCTGTTAGTTTCCAAAACAATATTTCTGGGCTTCCTGAGATTTGAAAGATTCTTTTGGGGATAACTTTATAGTTCCTCCATACAGTGATCCAACTCCTCTGTGGGACTTGAATCTAGTCTTGGAAGTACTTCAGTGCTCTCCTTTTAAACCTCTTGTCCTCTGTTTCCTTCATGACATTTAGATGTTTTTTCTCTCTCCAATATCCTCCGCGAGAAGAGTCTGTAAGTGCACTATCTCTTTCTTCTCACTTAGAGAAAACCTCTCTTCTCATTGTTATGGGGCGGGATTCCCTGCTTTGCTTGGCTCCTCTGTCCTGGTGTCCTTTCCTTGCTTTGCTAGATGTAAACGAATCTCTCGCCGTGGGTGGAGGAGTATAGAGGACAAGAGTGGGAGAAGTTTGGTTTTGGAATGCCTTGCCTCCTAGTGACAGGAGCTTTATACCCCTTGGTCCCTGAATCCCTCAATGGACTTAGAGAAAAGGATTTATCCTTAAGTGTAAAAATCCCCTTTTTTAATTAGCGACATGTGAATACATATTCCGAGGGGCAGATTGTGACCATGATTGTCTAAATATTTTGGGCTGTATGCATAAATACAACGTGGATCAATTCTAAGGCAAACTAGCTGAGCCATGGGTAACAAAGATTTCATACATTTCCATTGATTGAAATGCTGTTTTTAACCCAGGAAATGCTAGTGACGTCTCCAGTTCCAAAGCATTCCTTGGGTTAAAAGGGCTATTTCATTCAATGGGAATATTTTGGGTCCCCTCTGATGCGTTCGGTTTGCCACAGAATTGGCGCAGTTTAACACGAGGCTCATTGAGTGGAAATTGTCACAGTAAAGAACACGGGTCTCCTCCTGATCTGTTGGTGGAGAAACAAGAACATTTTCATTCCATAAAACGTTCAGCCATCAAGCTGTTACATTCTCTCTCTCTCCTGATCACCCATTCCCCATCTCGTTGTGTATTCGTCAGCTTTGTGTGACTGTCTATGTCCACCGTTTAGTCTAATGTGCGCCTGTGTTTCCCTCTGTCCACTATGCACAGAATAAGCGTGGTCTAGGCTCTCCTGACTGAACCGTGTGTGAATTTAAATGTGACTTGTGCTCATTTCACTGTTTATTAGAGAAAATGCCGCCGGTGGAATCAGTTTACAACAATGCGTTTTATCGGATAAGTAATCTGTGATTTATGACCTTTAATTCACGTTGTATATTTCATTTCTAGGTCCATCCGTTGCACCCCGGAACCCTCTCCATGATGATCTATGACTTGTGCTTGGCGTTCCAGGCTCCGGCCGCAGTCAGTATTCACGTGTCTGATATTCACCAGGTGGACGTGCGGGTGGTTGATAAGGTCGGTATAATCCACACGATTGCAGAACACAGCAATAACCCCACTAAACCTGCATTTGGTATCAATAAAAGAAAATACAGGAACAATATGAACTAGAGAAAATGGCATCATGGGCTCATGTTGGCATCAAAAAAACTTATCTAAAATGTGAGATTCCCTGAGTGATATATTCTTCCCTTACTGAGAGCAACCTACATATTGATAAGCAGCTGCTCTTAGAACTGAAACTGACACAAACCTTTCCAGCTGTTCATCTCCATCAAACTTCATGATGGTTGGATGTCCACCCACGCTCAGGAAAACTATAGACCCAGTAACAGACAAACACTTGGAAGCTCAGTATAAACAGCGCTTGCTGTAACAATGGCCCAGATTAACACCACTACAAAGGGAAGTGTGAACATGCTCCCTGGTAGAGGTGTGACGGAGGTGGGAGGAGAATTAAAGGACTGGGAAGTCACGTGCGGCAGGTAGCCTGTGCCGCAGAATGCGGAAATGGGTCCCAGGAATAATATGGGGCAGGGTTTCTTAATAGTGAAAGTTCCTCTTTAAAGGGATAGTAATGTCAGAAAAAAAGTATTAACTATATGGTAGATACAATTAAAAGAGAGTACTTGCACTTATTCATATCTCTCAGACCGTTATGGTTTGAGAGAGATAGGAAAATAAAGTTCTCCGCTCCTTCCCCTTTCTGCTTGACGAGCTGTAAAGCTGTCAGAAGCAGATTCTGGTTCCTGGATCAGACGGCGGCTCTTCAGCAGCGCCGACATAACGATATTTAAAGATAAATACTTCATCAGAACGGTCTACAACATGTGCTTGCAAACCAGACACACGTTGTAGACCGTTCGTATGAAGTATTTATTTTTAGGTATCCTTATATCGGCGCTGCTGAAGAGCCGCCGTCTGATCCAGGAACCAGTATCTCCTGACAGCTTTACAGCTCATCAAGCATCTCATCAAGAGATACGAATAAGTGCAAGTACTCTTTTAATTGTATCTACCATATAGTTAATACTTTTTTCCTGACATTACTATCCCTTTAAAGTGGATCTATCGCCTCTAGAAAAGTTATGCTTATTATGTAGAGGATATATACAGAAGGGTGAAAACGTTATTGATTTAAAAAAACAAACAAAAAAAAAAACGCTATTTGTGTTAAACCGATAGTTTATAGAGTTCCCTGCTCCCTACTTCCTCATAAACTTCTGTTGCCGCTCTACCTCTGCGCCCGTCCCACTACCCAGCCTCCTCTTATGACGGAGGCTTCTGTCTGTAAGCTGGAGCGATCTCATTGGCAGAAATCGATATCTAGCCAATGAGATCGCTCCAGCTTACTAACAGAACGCCTCCGTCATCAGAGGATTCTGGGTAATGGGAAGGGAGAAGGGGCAGTGCGGCAATCTGCGGCAACAGAAGTTTATGAGGAAGTAGGGTGCAGGGCACTCTATAAACTATCGGTTTAACACAAATAGTGTTTTTTTTAAATCAATAACGTTTTCACCCTTCTGTATATATCCTCTACATCAGCGGTTCTCAACCTTTCTAGTGCCCCGACCCTTTGATAAAATGTCCCAAGTTGTGCCGACCCCTAACAGTAAAATTATTTTCTTTGCTCCTTCGTCGCTGTCATTACTGAATTACTCCGTTATAAAGAAATCCTTACTGTTCCGAGGCCGGAAGCCAGGTACCAGCGCAGACATCTTATCTGTGTGCCTGCGCTGTCAGTCCCGGTCTCCCGGACAATTACAAGTTTTACGGATTAAAATACACAAAAAAACAATTTTCTGATTGTTTTAGGCGACCCCTGGCAAATCGTCATTCAACCCCCAAAGGGGTCGTGACCCACAGGTTGAGAACTGCTGCTCTACATAATAAGCATAACTTTTGTAGAGGCGATAGATCACTTTAAACACACACTGAAATGATTAACATAAATAATGGATAATGTACATAAAGGAACATGATTTCGTTTAAAGGGACAGTGACGTTTTTTCTGAAATGTGTATGGCAGTGGCGACCAGCCCTCTCCTTGGGGGAGCCCTTTACCAGTCAGGATCTTCAGGGGTTCCCTGCTAGTGCACAGGTGACTTAACCAGAGGGTCAGTCATGTAATTAACTCAACTGAGTACGAACTGGAAAACCCTAAAGACCTGTCCTGTTATAGGACTCCTGATCTGTTCTGAAGCATTTCCTGACTGAGACAATCCAGTCACATTTGTTAAAGCTGAAACTTGGTTTTGTTTTTTTATTTAAATCAACAACAATTTTCTCTTGTAGTTACCAAGTAGTGCTGTTCTCATCATTTCACATGGAGAGCAGTAGTCTGTGGGGGGAAAATGCAATGTGGATGCTACATTATGGTATTAAAAAGTCTGATAAAATATATTTGAGATGTAGTAGTTTCTGAAAAAATATCTCCCGATGTTCGGAGTGGTCTAGTTATACACCGGGAAAAGCCACAAATCCTGTAATTAGTAAGACGAGGCAACGGGAGAGATTCTGCTGTTCGCTGGTAGTAACTGACCCAAACATACACCATCTGACACCCCAGTCTTGTGCCAATGTCCACTGATAGTCACAGACCCACATATACACTGCCTGACACCCCAGCCTCGTTCCACTGATAGTCACCGACCCACACATACACTGCCTGACACCCCAGCCTTGTTCCACTGTCCACTAGTAGTCACAGACCAACACACTGTCTGACACCCCAGCCTTGTTCTACTGGTAGTCACAGACCCACACGCTGTCTGACACCCCAGCCTTGTTCCATTGTCCACTAGTAGTCACAGACCAACACATACACTGTCTGACACCCCAGCCTTGTTCCACTGTCCACTAGTAGTCGCAGACCAACACATACACTGTCTGACACCCCAGCCTTGTTCTACTGGTAGTCACAGACCCACACGCTGTCTGACACCCCAGCCTTGTTCCACTGTCCACTAGTAGTCACAGACCAACACATACACTGTCTGACACCCTAGCCTTGTTCCACTGGTAGTCACAGACCCACACATACACTGTCTGACACCCCAGCCTTGTTCCACAGTCCACTAGTAGTCACAGACCCACACATACACTGTCTGACACCCCAGCCTTGTTCTACTGGTAGTCACAGACCCACACGCTGTCTGACACCCCAGCCTTGTTCCACTGTCCACTAGTAGTCACAGACCAACACATACACTGTCTGACACCCTAGCCTTGTTCTACTGGTAGTCACAGACCCACACGCTGTCTGACACCCCAGCCTTGTTCCACTGTCCACTAGTAGTCACAGACCAACACATACACTGTCTGACACCCTAGCCTTGTTCCACTGGTAGTCACAGACCCACACATACACTGTCTGACACCCCAGCCTTGTTCCACAGTCCACTAGTAGTCACAGACCCACACATACACTGTCTGACACCCCAGCCTTGTTCTACTGGTAGTCACAGACCCACACGCTGTCTGACACCCCAGCCTTGTTCCACTGTCCACTAGTAGTCACAGACCAACACATACACTGTCTGACACCCTAGCCTTGTTCCACTGGTAGTCAGACCCACACATACACTGTCTGACACCCCAGCCTTGTTCCACTGGTAGTCACAGACCCACACATACACTTTCTGACACCCCAGCCTTGTTCCACAGTCCACTAGTAGTCACAGACCCACACATACACTGTGTGACACCCTAGCCTTGTTCCACTGTCCACTGGTAGTCACAGACCCACATACACGGTCCCTGCAAGATTCTAGTAACAGTGATTGTTTTACAGGTAGAAATTGGGAAATCGGTGAAGGCTTATGTTCGTGTTCTGGATTCTACCAAAAAGCCTTTTCTTGCAAAATACTTTCGCTACATGGACCTAGAACTGAGAACGTTGTCTCCAATCGTTTCCATTAAGTGAGTATGTTCATGGGGTTTTGTTACTAAGTATATTGGTCTGTAATAAAGGTTTAAATGTCATTGGGACATGTAATACATTTCATCACTCTGGCAGTGTAAGGGTTATTGTGTTTAAGGAATTTCCTTGTGAGGCGGCTGAAACAAACACAATAGCTGTAAATAAAAAGTATCTGGCATTTTGGAAATAACATAGTAATTTAGGTTGAAAAAAGACTTGCGTCCATCTAGTTCAACCCTTTTCCTGTTCCTGCTTACTGTTGTTGATCCAAAAGAAGGCAATCGGATTTGTCCTTGGATCAACAAGCACTAACTAAATATTAATCCAATACTAACGTACGTAGCCCTCTATGTTACGCTCTTGTAAATAAGTATCCAGGCCCCTTTTAAAGGCATCTAATGTATTCGATAGCACCACCTCCTCAGGCAGTGAATTCCATACCTTTATTGTCCTTACAGTAAAGAATCCCTTCAGCTGTTGTAGATTAAATCTCCTTTCCTCAAGTCTAAGTGGGTGGCCTCTTGTCCTGTGTACTGTTCTGTTAATGAACAGGTCTTTGGAGAGCCCTTTGTATGGGCCCTGAACATATTTATATAGTGTTATCATATCCCCTCTAAGACGCCGTTTCTCTAGTGTGTACAAGTTTAACTTTTCTAGCCTCTCTTCATAACTAAACCTCTCCATTTCCATATAAAGTATAATTCACAGTAATCCAGTAGCAAAAAGATGACAAAACTCTCCAAACCAGCATATGGCCAGTGGGCCACATACAGTTGGTTCGCCCCCAGTGTTGCTCCTCTGTAGTCTTGTGCATATGGCCCTAACGAGAAGAGTGATTTTTTTTTTTTCCCCTTAGTCCGTCCATTGTCCGAGATCTTTCCATCGTGTTGAGACGCATTACGCTGGGGGTGTGTTTTGCATTCACAGGATTTAATTCTGTTTTATTCGATCACACAGAAGTAACACTTCTAGGAATACAGAGGTTTCTTTCAGTTGGATTTTTCACCCTAAGAGAAGTTTAGTTAACACGAAAGTAAATTAACCCTTTGAGTGCCAGAGGGGTAGGCCTGCATTGCTTACCCCTCTGGCACTCAAAGGGTTAAAAACTGCCAGTTTTGTGTTCTAGTCATTTGGTTGTTAATAGTGTGAGAAATGAACCTTTCTGTTGCACAGGGACCATGGGGATTCGGGACTGTGGGGGTTAAACACATTTCACTAGGTGGCAGATCACTAAGAAAAGAATCTCTGGATAAGGCCACGCCCATTACGCCTAACTTAAGACCCAGCCAGCTCTGCTTTATTCCAGTTTGTATAGTGCCCTCAAAGAGGTGACGTGGGCATCTTTTCTCTGAAGCCTGGTTCAGACCTTGTTGTGTTTCCTTCCCCCTTACTATATAGTAAATCCTCCCAGGAGTGACTGGGATGCCCAGACACAAGTCAGTCTGAAAGGGAGCTGCAGTACAGTGGGTGAGGCGCTACAGTACATTTCAGAGCTCTGTTCACTTACAGTGAGTGTATATCCCTCTTATTCCTTGGGATGGGTCTCTATCTCCCTGTCTCCAAGGTATGGAAAGATTTCTCTTCTGTGAATCATTAAAGGAGCAGTAAACCTTTTTATGAAAAAATATATATTGTAGGGATTTTCCTATTAAGTAAGATAAGGGTACTCCCACTGCCGAGAGATTTATATTTCCAGAGTTATTACAGTTTAAACCCATGTTTTTTTACATTAGCAGTGCCCTGTAGAGGTGAAATTCTAATTAGATTCCCTGTTAGATTCTAATGGAGAGGAAAGTCAGAGACATACAGTTCTCCATAGAATGTGATAGAAACTGCCTGTGACTTCCTGTCAGTTAGAACTATCAGGAAGTAAACACAGTAAATTCACTTCCTGTCAGTTAGAACTATCAGGAAGTAAACACAGTAAATTCACTTCCTGTCAGTTAGAACTATCAGGAAGTAAACACAGTAAATTCACATCCTGTCAGAACTATCAGGAAGTAAACACAGTAAAGTCACTTCCTGTCAGTTACAACTATCAGGAAGTAAACACAGTAAATTCACTTCCTTGTTATTTAAACTGCTTAATTTTTGAATAAAACATCTGACAGCTATTGAAGTGACCTTGTTTTATTCAGCAGGAAATGTTCTGTAAAATATGTTTTCATAAAAAAAAATATTTACTGCTCCTTTAAGATAGAACTGTCCTATTAACCATAAGTTTCTCACCTCTGCACTATATAATGTCCACAGGACTTGTGACCGGGGGGGGGGGGGCAGGAGCAGATTGAAAGCACAGCAGGTCTTTGCTGTGGGTGTGCGCAGGTCCCACATACACTGTGACACACAACTGTCTCTTAAATTGCACTGGCCTCTCTATCTCTTCTAACCAATATGGCGAGTAGGCTGTGTGGGGCGACCATGTTGCTTGGCAGACTCTCTAGACGCACATGGTCCTCTGTTGCTTAAGACTGCTCAGAGGTCCTGTCTCTGTACGTGGCGTGACACTTGAGGACTTCAGCTGCAGTGGACCATTTATGCAGCACCATACAGGAGGTTTCTAGGCAACTCTTCTACTCATGTGGCAGTTGTGTTGCAGGGGCACAGGTTGCCAGGTTACCCCAGAGATTAGAGTTTCCTTGCTGTGTGATTGGAACACTGGGGTACAAATCTCTGGAGATCTTCTGATGTTCAAGGCGTTAAAGGGATAGTAATGTTTCATAATAAAAGCAGCTCTAATTAATCATCATAGTATTTGGACTTTGAAGAGTGTTATATCAATTCTGTCAGAGTTGTAGTACAAGAGTAATTGAATGATAAAGTATCCCCCTCCCGTCCCTTTTACTGATGTAACACTGTTCAGCCAGATCAGAAGTGAGGTGCCCAGGTAGACTGCAGAGAGGGACAATCTTCAATTAAGATAAGGGAAAAAGCTGAAAAACTTGTCAAGGGGGGCAGGGCTTTCATTGTTCTCATAGGAAGAAGATTGTCCCCTGCTGTTATCTGTCTGGTCTATGGACTGCATTCCATATCTGAGAAGAGATGGCTTACACTAGGTAAAAGGTTCTGGTGTTCCCCCTTTGTCCTTTCCTTAATTAGCCTATTGGTGTGTTCTGTTCTGGTGTTTCCCCTTTGTGCTTCTCTTAGTTTGCCTGTCGGTGTGTTCTGTTCTGGTGTTCCCCCTTTGTCCTTCTCTTAGTATGCCTGTTGGTGTGTTCTGTTCTGGTGGTCCCCCTTTGTCCTTCTCTTAGTTTGCCTGTTGGTGTGTTCTGTTCTGGTGTCCCCCTTTGTCCTACTCTTAGTTTGCCTGTTGGTGTGTTCTGTTCTGGTGTCCCCCTTTGTCCTTCTCTTAGTTTGCCTGTTGGTGTGTTCTGTTCTGGTGTTCCCCCTTTGTCCTTCTCTTAGTTTGCCTGTTGGTGTGTTCTGTTCTGGTGTTTCCCCTTTGTCCTTCTCTTAGTTTGCCTGTTGGTGTGTTCTGTTCTGGTGTTTCCCCTTTGTCCTTCTCTTAGTTTGCCTGTTGGTGTGTTCTGTTCTGGTGTTCCCCCTTTGTCCTTCTCTTAGTTTGCCTGTTGGTGTGTTCTGTTCTGGTGTTTCCCCTTTGTCCTTCTCTTAGTTTGCCTGTTGGTGTGTTCTGTTCTGGTGTTCCCCCTTTGTCCTTCTCTTAGTTTGCCTGTTGGTGTGTTCTGTTCTGGTGTCCCCCTTTGTCCTTCTCTTAGTTTGCCTGTTGGTGTGTTCTGTTCTGGTGTCCCCCTTTGTCCTACTCTTAGTTTGCCTGTTGGTGTGTTCTGTTCTGGTGTCCCCCTTTGTCCTTCTCTTAGTTTGCCTGTTGGTGTGTTCTGTTCTGGTGTTCCCCCTTTGTCCTTCTCTTAGTTTGCCTGTTGGTGTGTTCTGTTCTGGTGTTCCCCCTTTGTCCTTCTCTTAGTTTGCCTGTTGGTGTGTTCTGTTCTGGTGTTCCCCCTTTGTCCTTCTCTTAGTATGCCTGTTGGTGTGTTCTGTTCTGGTGGTCCCCCTTTGTCCTTCTCTTAGTTTGCCTGTTGGTGTGTTCTGTTCTGGTGGTCCCCCTTTGTCCTTCTCTTAGTTTGCCTGTTGGTGTGTTCTGTTCTGGTGTTCCCCCTTTGTCCTTCTCTTAGTTTGCCTGTTGGTGTGTTCTGTTCTGGTGTTCCCCCTTTGTCCTTCTCTTAGTTTGCCTGTTGGTGTGTTCTGTTCTGGTGTTCCCCCTTTGTCCTTCTCTTAGTATGCCTGTTGGTGTGTTCTGTTCTGGTGTTCCCCCTTTGTCCTTCTCTTAGTATGCCTGTTGGTGTGTTCTGTTCTGGTGGTCCCCCTTTGTCCTTCTCTTAGTTTGCCTGTTGGTGTGTTCTGTTCTGGTGTTCCCCCTTTGTCCTTCTCTTAGTTTGCCTGTTGGTGTGTTCTGTTCTGGTGTTCCCCCTTTGTCCTTCTCTTAGTTTGCCTGTTGGTGTGTTCTGTTCTGGTGTTCCCCCTTTGTCCTTCTCTTAGTATGCCTGTTGGTGTGTTCTGTTCTGGTGGTCCCCCTTTGTCCTTCTCTTAGTTTGCCTGTTGGTGTGTTCTGTTCTGGTGTCCCCCTTTGTCCTTCTCTTAGTTTGCCTGTTGGTGTGTTCTGTTCTGGTGTTCCCCCTTTGTCCTTCTCTTAGTTTGCCTGTTGGTGTGTTCTGTTCTGGTGTTCCCCCTTTGTCCTTCTCTTAGTATGCCTGTTGGTGTGTTCTGTTCTGGTGTTCCCCCTTTGTCCTTCTCTTAGTATGCCTGTTGGTGTGTTCTGTTCTGGTGGTCCCCCTTTGTCCTTCTCTTAGTTTGCCTGTTGGTGTGTTCTGTTCTGGTGTCCCCCTTTGTCCTTCTCTTAGTTTGCCTGTTGGTGTGTTCTGTTCTGGTGTTCCCCCTTTGTCCTTCTCTTAGTTTGCCTGTTGGTGTGTTCTGTTCTGGTGTTCCCCCTTTGTCCTTCTCTTAGTATGCCTGTTGGTGTGTTCTGTTCTGGTGTTCCCCCTTTGTCCTTCTCTTAGTATGCCTGTTGGTGTGTTCTGTTCTGGTGGTCCCCCTTTGTCCTTCTCTTAGTTTGCCTGTTGGTGTGTTCTGTTCTGGTGGTCCCCCTTTGTCCTTCTCTTAGTTTGCCTGTTAGTGTGTTCTGTTCTGGTGTTCCCCCTTTGTCCTTCTCTTAGTATGCCTGTTGGTGTGTTCTGTTCTGGTGTTCCCCCTTTGTCCTTCTCTTAGTTTGCCTGTTGGTGTGTTCTGTTCTGGTGGTCCCCCTTTGTCCTTCTCTTAGTTTGCCTGTTGGTGTGTTCTGTTCTGGTGTTCCCCCTTTGTCCTTCTCTTAGTTTGCCTGTTGGTGTGTTCTGTTCTGGTGTTCCCCCTTTGTCCTTCTCTTAGTTTGCCTGTTGGTGTGTTCTGTTCTGGTGTTTCCCCTTTGTCCTTCTCTTAGTTTGCCTGTTGGTGTGTTCTGTTCTGGTGTCCCCCTTTGTCCTTCTCTTAGTTTGCCTGTTGGTGTGTTCTGTTCTGGTGTTCCCCCTTTGTCCTTCTCTTAATTTGCCTGTTAGTGTGTTCTGTTCTGGTGTTCCCTTTGTCCTTCTCTTAGTTTGCCTGTTGGTGTGTTCTGTTCTGGTGTTCCCTTTGTCCTTCTCTTAGTGTGCCTGTTGGTGTGTTCTGTTCTGGTGTACCCCTTTGTCCTTCTCTTAGTTTGCCTGTTGGTGTGTTCTGTTCTGGTGTTCCCCCTTTGTCCTTCTCTTAGTTTGCCTGTTGGTGTGTTCTGTTCTGGTATTCCCCCTTTGTCCTTCTCTTAGTGTGCCTGTTGGTGTGTTCTGTTCTGGTGTTCCCCCTTTGTCCTTCTCTTAGTTTGCCTGTTGGTGTGTTCTGTTCTGGTGTCCCCCTTTGTCCTTCTCTTAGTTTGCCTGTTGGTGTGTTCTGTTCTGGTGTCCCCCTTTGTCCTTCTCTTAGTTTGCCTGTTGGTGTGTTCTGTTCTGGTGTCCCCCTTTGTCCTTCTCTTAGTTTGCCTGTTGGTGTGTTCTGTTCTGGTGGTCCCCCTTTGTCCTTCTCTTAGTTTGCCTGTTGGTGTGTTCTGTTCTGGTGTTTCCCCTTTGTCCTTCTCTTAGTTTGCCTGTTGGTGTGTTCTGTTCTGGTGTTCCCCTTTGTCCTACTCTTAGTTTGCCTGTTGGTGTGTTCTGTTCTGGTGTCCCCCTTTGTCCTTCTCTTAGTTTGCCTGTTGGTGTGTTCTGTTCTGGTGTCCCCCTTTGTCCTTCTCTTAGTTTGCCTGTTGGTGTGTTCTGTTCTGGTGGTCCCCCTTTGTCCTTCTCTTAGTTTGCCTGTTGGTGTGTTCTGTTCTGGTGTCCCCCTTTGTCCTTCTCTTAGTTTGCCTGTTGGTGTGTTCTGTTCTGGTGTTCCCCCTTTGTCCTTCTCTTAGTTTGCCTGTTGGTGTGTTCTGTTCTGGTGTTCCCCTTTGTCCTTCTCTTAGTTTGCCTGTTGGTGTGTTCTGTTCTGGTGTTCCCCCTTTGTCCTTCTCTTAGTATGCCTGTTGGTGTGTTCTGTTCTGGTGTTCCCCTTTGTCCTACTCTTAGTTTGCCTGTTGGTGTGTTCTGTTCTGGTGTCCCCCTTTGTCCTTCTCTTAGTTTGCCTGTTGGTGTGTTCTGTTCTGGTGTCCCCCTTTGTCCTTCTCTTAGTTTGCCTGTTGGTGTGTTCTGTTCTGGTGGTCCCCCTTTGTCCTTCTCTTAGTTTGCCTGTTGGTGTGTTCTGTTCTGGTGTTCCCCCTTTGTCCTTCTCTTAGTATGCCTGTTGGTGTGTTCTGTTCTGGTGTTCCCCTTTGTCCTACTCTTAGTTTGCCTGTTGGTGTGTTCTGTTCTGGTGTCCCCCTTTGTCCTTCTCTTAGTTTGCCTGTTGGTGTGTTCTGTTCTGGTGTCCCCCTTTGTCCTTCTCTTAGTTTGCCTGTTGGTGTGTTCTGTTCTGGTGTTCCCCCTTTGTCCTTCTCTTAGTTTGCCTGTTGGTGTGTTCTGTTCTGGTGTTCCCCTTTGTCCTACTCTTAGTTTGCCTGTTGGTGTGTTCTGTTCTGGTGTCCCCCTTTGTCCTTCTCTTAGTTTGCCTGTTGGTGTGTTCTGTTCTGGTGTCCCCCTTTGTCCTTCTCTTAGTTTGCCTGTTGGTGTGTTCTGTTCTGGTGTCCCCCTTTGTCCTTCTCTTAGTTTGCCTGTTGGTGTGTTCTGTTCTGGTGTTCCCCTTTGTCCTACTCTTAGTTTGCCTGTTGGTGTGTTCTGTTCTGGTGTTCCCCCTTTGTCCTTCTCTTAGTTTGCCTGTTGGTGTGTTCTGTTCTGGTGTTCCCCCTTTGTCCTTCTCTTAGTTTGCCTGTTGGTGTGTTCTGTTCTGGTGTCCCCCTTTGTCCTTCTCTTAGTATGCCTGTTGGTGTGTTCTGTTCTGGTGTTCCCCTTTGTCCTACTCTTAGTTTGCCTGTTGGTGTGTTCTGTTCTGGTGTCCCCCTTTGTCCTTCTCTTAGTTTGCCTGTTGGTGTGTTCTGTTCTGGTGTCCCCCTTTGTCCTTCTCTTAGTTTGCCTGTTGGTGTGTTCTGTTCTGGTGTCCCCCTTTGTCCTTCTCTTAGTTTGCCTGTTGGTGTGTTCTGTTCTGGTGTTCCCCTTTGTCCTACTCTTAGTTTGCCTGTTGGTGTGTTCTGTTCTGGTGTTCCCCCTTTGTCCTTCTCTTAGTTTGCCTGTTGGTGTGTTCTGTTCTGGTGTTCCCCTTTGTCCTTCTCTTAGTATGCCTGTTGGTGTGTTCTGTTCTGGTGTCCCCCCTTTGTCCTACTCTTAGTTTGCCTGTTGGTGTGTTCTGTTCTGGTGGTCCCCCTTTGTCCTTCTCTTAGTTTGCCTGTTGGTGTGTTCTGTTCTGGTGTTCCCCCTTTGTCCTTCTCTTAGTTTGCCTGTTGGTGTGTTCTGTTCTGGTGTTCCCTTTGTCCTACTCTTAGTTTGCCTGTTGGTGTGTTCTGTTCTGGTGTCCCCCTTTGTCCTTCTCTTAGTTTGCCTGTTGGTGTGTTCTGTTCTGGTGTTCCCCTTTGTCCTACTCTTAGTTTGCCTGTTGGTGTGTTCTGTTCTGGTGTTCCCCCTTTGTCCTTCTCTTAGTTTGCCTGTTGGTGTGTTCTGTTCTGGTGTTCCCCCTTTGTCCTTCTCTTAGTTTGCCTGTTGGTGTGTTCTGTTCTGGTGTCCCCCTTTGTCCTTCTCTTAGTATGCCTGTTGGTGTGTTCTGTTCTGGTGTTCCCCTTTGTCCTACTCTTAGTTTGCCTGTTGGTGTGTTCTGTTCTGGTGTCCCCCTTTGTCCTTCTCTTAGTTTGCCTGTTGGTGTGTTCTGTTCTGGTGTCCCCCTTTGTCCTTCTCTTAGTTTGCCTGTTGGTGTGTTCTGTTCTGGTGTTCCCCTTTGTCCTACTCTTAGTTTGCCTGTTGGTGTGTTCTGTTCTGGTGTTCCCCCTTTGTCCTTCTCTTAGTTTGCCTGTTGGTGTGTTCTGTTCTGGTGTTCCCCCTTTGTCCTTCTCTTAGTTTGCCTGTTGGTGTGTTCTGTTCTGGTGTCCCCCTTTGTCCTTCTCTTAGTATGCCTGTTGGTGTGTTCTGTTCTGGTGTTCCCCTTTGTCCTACTCTTAGTTTGCCTGTTGGTGTGTTCTGTTCTGGTGTCCCCCTTTGTCCTTCTCTTAGTTTGCCTGTTGTGTGTTCTGTTCTGGTGTCCCCCTTTGTCCTTCTCTTAGTTTGCCTGTTGGTGTGTTCTGTTCTGGTGTCCCCCTTTGTCCTTCTCTTAGTTTGCCTGTTGGTGTGTTCTGTTCTGGTGTTCCCCTTTGTCCTACTCTTAGTTTGCCTGTTGGTGTGTTCTGTTCTGGTGTTCCCCCTTTGTCCTTCTCTTAGTTTGCCTGTTGGTGTGTTCTGTTCTGGTGTTCCCCTTTGTCTTCTCTTAGTATGCCTGTTGGTGTGTTCTGTTCTGGTGTCCCCCCTTTGTCCTACTCTTAGTTTGCCTGTTGGTGTGTTCTGTTCTGGTGTCCCCCTTTGTCCTTCTCTTAGTTTGCCTGTTGGTGTGTTCTGTTCTGGTGTTCCCCCTTTGTCCTTCTCTTAGTTTGCCTGTTGGTGTGTTCTGTTCTGGTGTTCCCCTTTGTCCTACTCTTAGTTTGCCTGTTGGTGTGTTCTGTTCTGGTGTCCCCCTTTGTCCTTCTCTTAGTTTGCCTGTTGGTGTGTTCTGTTCTGGTGTTCCCCCTTTGTCCTTCTCTTAGTTTGCCTGTTGGTGTGTTCTGTTCTGGTGTTCCCCTTTGTCCTTCTCTTAGTTTGCCTGTTGGTGTGTTCTGTTCTGGTGTTCCCCTTTGTCCTTCTCTTAGTTTGCCTGTTGGTGTGTTCTGTTCTGGTGTTCCCCCTTTGTCCTTCTCTTAGTTTGCCTGTTGGTGTGTTCTGTTCTGGTGTTCCCCTTTGTCCTACTCTTAGTTTGCCTGTTGGTGTGTTCTGTTCTGGTGTTCCCCCTTTGTCCTTCTCTTAGTTTGCCTGTTGGTGTGTTCTGTTCTGGTGTTCCCCCTTTGTCCTTCTCTTAGTTTGCCTGTTGGTGTGTTCTGTTCTGGTGTTCCCCTTTGTCCTACTCTTAGTTTGCCTGTTGGTGTGTTCTGTTCTGGTGTTCCCCCTTTGTCCTTCTCTTAGTTTGCCTGTTGGTGTGTTCTGTTCTGGTGTCCCCCTTTGTCCTTCTCTTAGTTTGCCTGTTGGTGTGTTCTGTTCTGGTGTCCCCCTTTGTCCTTCTCTTAGTTTGCCTGTTGGTGTGTTCTGTTCTGGTGTCCCCCTTTGTCCTTCTCTTAGTTTGCCTGTTGGTGTGTTCTGTTCTGGTGTTCCCCCTTTGTCCTTCTCTTAGTTTGCCTGTTGGTGTGTTCTGTTCTGGTGTTCCCCTTTGTCCTACTCTTAGTTTGCCTGTTGGTGTGTTCTGTTCTGGTGTCCCCCTTTGTCCTTCTCTTAGTTTGCCTGTTGGTGTGTTCTGTTCTGGTGTTCCCCTTTGTCCTTCTCTTAGTTTGCCTGTTAGTGTGTTCTGTTCTGGTGTTCCCCCTTTGTCCTTCTCTTAGTTTGCCTGTTAGTGTGTTCTGTTCTGGTGTTCCCCTTTGTCCTACTCTTAGTTTGCCTGTTGGTGTGTTCTGTTCTGGTGTCCCCCTTTGTCCTTCTCTAGTTTGCCTGTTGGTGTGTTCTGTTCTGGTGTTCCCCCTTTGTCCTTCTCTTAGTTTGCCTGTTGGTGTGTTCTGTTCTGGTGTTCCCCTTTGTCCTTCTCTTAGTTTGCCTGTTGGTGTGTTCTGTTCTGGTGTTCCCCTTTGTCCTTCTCTTAGTTTGCCTGTTGGTGTGTTCTGTTCTGGTATTCCCCCTTTGTCCTTCTCTTAGTTTGCCTGTTGGTGTGTTCTGTTCTGGTGTTCCCCCTTTGTCCTTCTCTTAGTTTGCCTGTTGGTGTGTTTCTGTTCTGGTGTTCCCCTTTGTCCTACTCTTAGTTTGCCTGTTGGTGTGTTCTGTTCTGGTGTTCCCCTTTGTCCTACTCTTAGTTTGCCTGTTGGTGTGTTCTGTTCTGGTGTTCCCCTTTGTCCTTCTCTTAGTTTGCCTGTTGGTGTGTTCTGTTCTGGTGTCCCCCTTTGTCCTTCTCTTAGTATGCCTGTTGGTGTGTTCTGTTCTGGTGTTCCCCCTTTGTCCTACTCTTAGTTTGCCTGTTGGTGTGTTCTGTTCTGGTGTTTCCCCTTTGTCCTTCTCTTAGTTTGCCTGTCGGTGTGTTCTGTTCTGGTGTTCCCCCTTTGTCCTTCTCTTAGTATGCCTGTTGGTGTGTTCTGTTCTGGTGGTCCCCCTTTGTCCTTCTCTTAGTTTGCCTGTTGGTGTGTTCTGTTCTGGTGTCCCCCTTTGTCCTACTCTTAGTTTGCCTGTTGGTGTGTTCTGTTCTGGTGTCCCCCTTTGTCCTTCTCTTAGTTTGCCTGTTGGTGTGTTCTGTTCTGGTGTTCCCCCTTTGTCCTTCTCTTAGTTTGCCTGTTGGTGTGTTCTGTTCTGGTGTTTCCCCTTTGTCCTTCTCTTAGTTTGCCTGTTGGTGTGTTCTGTTCTGGTGTTTCCCCTTTGTCCTTCTCTTAGTTTGCCTGTTGGTGTGTTCTGTTCTGGTGTTCCCCCTTTGTCCTTCTCTTAGTTTGCCTGTTGGTGTGTTCTGTTCTGGTGTTTCCCCTTTGTCCTTCTCTTAGTTTGCCTGTTGGTGTGTTCTGTTCTGGTGTTCCCCCTTTGTCCTTCTCTTAGTTTGCCTGTTGGTGTGTTCTGTTCTGGTGTCCCCCTTTGTCCTTCTCTTAGTTTGCCTGTTGGTGTGTTCTGTTCTGGTGTCCCCCTTTGTCCTACTCTTAGTTTGCCTGTTGGTGTGTTTTGTTCTGGTGTCCCCCTTTGTCCTTCTCTTAGTTTGCCTGTTGGTGTGTTCTGTTCTGGTGTTCCCCCTTTGTCCTTCTCTTAGTTTGCCTGTTGGTGTGTTCTGTTCTGGTGTTCCCCCTTTGTCCTTCTCTTAGTTTGCCTGTTGGTGTGTTCTGTTCTGGTGTTCCCCCTTTGTCCTTCTCTTAGTATGCCTGTTGGTGTGTTCTTTTCTGGTGGTCCCCTTTGTCCTTCTCTTAGTTTGCCTGTTGGTGTGTTCTGTTCTGGTGTTCCCCCTTTGTCCTTCTCTTAGTTTGCCTGTTGGTGTGTTCTGTTCTGGTGTTCCCCCTTTGTCCTTCTCTTAGTATGCCTGTTGGTGTGTTCTGTTCTGGTGGTCCCCCTTTGTCCTTCTCTTAGTTTGCCTGTTGGTGTGTTTCTGTTCTGGTGTTCCCCTTTGTCCTTCTCTTAGTTTGCCTGTTGGTGTGTTCGGTTCTGGTGTTCCCCCTTTGTCCTTCTCTTAGTTTGCTGTTGGTGTGTTCTGTTCTGGTGTTCCCCCTTTGTCCTTCTCTTAGTATGCCTGTTGGTGTGTTCTGTTCTGGTGGTCCCCCTTTGTCCTTCTCTTAGTTTGCCTGTTGGTGTGTTCTGTTCTGGTGTCCCCCTTTGTCCTTCTCTTAGTTTGCCTGTTGGTGTGTTCTGTTCTGGTGTTCCCCCTTTGTCCTTCTCTTAGTTTGCCTGTTGGTGTGTTCTGTTCTGGTGTTCCCCCTTTGTCCTTCTCTTAGTATGCCTGTTGGTGTGTTCTGTTCTGGTGTCCCCCTTTGTCCTTCTCTTAGTTTGCCTGTCGGTGTGTTCTGTTCTGGTGTTCCCCCTTTGTCCTTCTCTTAGTTTGCCTGTTGGTGTGTTCTGTTCTGGTGGTCCCCCTTTGTCCTTCTCTTAGTTTGCCTGTTGGTGTGTTCTGTTCTGGTGGTCCCCCTTTGTCCTTCTCTTAGTTTGCCTGTTGGTGTGTTCTGTTCTGGTGTCCCCCTTTGTCCTTCTCTTAGTTTGCCTGTTGGTGTTCTGTTCTGGTGTTCCCCCTTTGTCCTTCTCTTAGTTTGCCTGTTGGTGTGTTCTGTTCTGA
>JBBDGT010000337.1:725635-801858 GCA_037306005.1 Rhinophrynus dorsalis | reverse complement strand
AGGAGCGCAGAATGAGAAAGACAGAAGTAAATGATCACAGAGGAGGAGCCTGAGGAGGGAGAGAGGAGCGCAGAATGAGACAGACAGAAGTAAATGATCACAGAGGAGGAGTCTGAGGAGGGAGAGAGGAGCACAGAATGAGAAAGACAGAAGTAAATGATCACAGAGGAGGAGCCTGAGGATGGAGAGAGGAGCGCAGAATGAGAAAGACAGAAGTAAATGATCACAGAGGAGGAGCAGTCTGAGGAGGGAGAGAGGAGCGCAGAATGAGAAAGACAGAAGTAAATGATCACAGAGGAGGAGCAGCCTGAGGAGGGAGAGAGGAGCGCAGAATGAGAAAGACAGAAGTAAATGATCACAGAGGAGGAGCAGTCTCAGGAGGGAGAGAGGAGCGCAGAATGAGAAAGACAGAAGTAAATGATCACAGAGGAGGAGCCTGAGGATGGAGAGAGGAGCGCAGAATGAGAAAGACAGAAGTAAATGATCACAGAGGAGGAGCAGTCTGAGGAGGGAGAGAGGAGCACAGAATGGGAAAGACAGAAGTAAATGATCACAGAGGAGGAGCAGTCTCAGGAGGGAGAGAGGAGCGCAGAATGAGAAAGACAGAAGTAAATGATCACAGAGGAGCAGTCTGAGGAGGGAGAGAGGAGCGCAGAATGAGAAAGACAGAAGTAAATGATCTCAGAGGAGGAGTCTGACGATGGAGAGAGGAGCGCAGAATGAGAAAGACAGAAGTAAATGATCACAGAGGAGGAGTCTGAGGATGGAGAGAGGAGCGCAGAATGAGAAAGACAGAAGTAAATGATCACAGAGGAGGAGCAGTCTGAGGAGGGAGAGAGGAGCACAGAATGAGAAAGACAGAAGTAAATGATCACAGAGGAGGAGCCTGAGGATGGAGAGAGGAGCGCAGAATGAGAAAGACAGAAGTAAATGATCACAGAGGAGGAGCAGTCTGAGGAGGGAGAGAGGAGCGCAGAATGGGAAAGACAGAAGTAAATGATCACAGAGGAGGAGTCTGAGGAGGGAGAGAGGAGCGCAGAATGGGAAAGACAGAAGTAAATGATCACAGAGGAGGAGCCTGAGGAGGGAGAGAGGAGCGCAGAATGGGAAAGACAGAAGTAAATGATCACAGAGGAGGAGCAGTCTGAGGAGGGAGAGAGGAGCGCAGAATGGGAAAGACAGAAGTAAGTGATCACAGAGGAGGAGCAGTCTGAGGAGGGAGAGAGGAGCGCAGAATGAGAAAGACAGAAGTAAATGATCACAGAGGAGGAGCAGTCTGAGGAGGGAGAGAGGAGCGCAGAATGAGAAAGACAGAAGTAAATGGTCACAGAGGAGGAGCAGTCTGAGGAGGGAGAGAGGAGCGCAGAATGAGAAAGACAGAAGTAAATGATCACAGAGGAGGAGTCTGAGGATGGAGAGAGGAGCGCAGAATGAGAAAGACAGAAGTAAATGATCACAGAGGAGGAGCAGTCTGAGGAGGGAGAGAGGAGCGCAGAATGAGAAAGACAGAAGTAAATGATCACAGAGGAGGAGCAGCCTGAGGAGGGAGAGAGGAGCGCAGAATGAGAAAGACAGAAGTAAATGATCACAGAGGAGCAGTCTGAGAGGGAGAGAGGAGCGCAGAATGAGAAAGACAGAAGTAAATGATCACAGAGGAGGAACAGTCTGAGGATGGAGAGAGGAGCGCAGAATGAGACAGACAGAAGTAAATGATCACAGAGGAGGAGCCTGAGGAGGGAGAGAGGAGCGCAGAATGAGAAAGACAGAAGTAAATGATCACAGAGGAGGAGCAGCCTGAGGAGGGAGAGAGGAGCGCAGAATGAGAAAGACAGAAGTAAATGATCACAGAGGAAGAGCAGTCTGAGGAGGGAGAGAGGAGCGCAGAATGAGAAAGACAGAAGTAAATGAACATTATATCACATGGGAGACTAGTTCAGAGCATTATATCACATGATAGACTAATTCAGAGCACTATATCACATGGGAGACTAATTCAGAACATTCTATCACACGGGAGACCCAGTTCAGTGCATTATATCACGTGACAGACTAGTTCAGAGCTTTTTACCACATGGCAGAGTGGTGCAGAGCATCATATCACATGGTAGACTAGGTCAGAGCTTTCTACCACATGGCAGAGAGGTGCAGACAATTATACCATATGGTGGGGTGGTGCAGAGCATTATACCACATGACAGAGTAGTGCAGGGTATTCTACCACATAGCAGAGTGGTGCAGAGCAATTTACCACATAGCAGAGTGGTGCAGAGCAATTTACCGCAGAGTGGTGCAGAGCAATTTACCACATAGCAGAGCGGTGCGGAGCAGTACAGGATATTATTATGAAACAGTGATCAGATTATTCGTGCTGTGTCCATTCTGTTGCTCCGGTTAGGTGGATGGTAAGAACTTACCTTCATACTGAGCTCTAATACAGGTAACGAGGACCGTGAATACAACCAGGACCCTCATGACTGGGCGCAATACTCAGACTGGCACTAACACATCTCACTGGGGTCAGTTCATATTGACTCAGAAGAGATAAGGAAGGAAGGAAGGATGCTCGCTCCATTGTCCTCCTGTCACCTCTTATCATAGACCTCTAATGACTCCGAGCACACACAGGAAAAGCCTAAACTGCTGAACAAAACAACTGTCACATATTTATACTATTAACCACACAAATACCAGAGATGTCTCCAATGGATAGATTGATAGAGATAGATATTAGATAGATAGATAGATAGATAGATAGATAGATAGATAGATAGATATGAGATAGATAGATAGATAGATAGATAGATAGATATGAGATAGATAGATAGATAGATAGATAGATATGAGATAGATAGATATCAGATAGATAGATAGATAGATAGATATGAGATAGATAGATAGATAGATAGATAGATAGATAGATAGATAGATAGATAGATATGAGATAGATAGATAGATAGATAGATAGATAGATATGAGATAGATAGATAGATAGATAGATAGATAGATAGATAGATAGATATGAGATAGATAGATAGATAGATAGATAGATAGATAGATAGGAGAGAGAGAGATGTGAGATAGATAGATAGATAGATAGATAGATAGATAGATAGATATGAGATAGATAGATATGAGATAGATAGATAGATAGATAGATAGATAGATATGAGATAGATAGATAGATAGATAGATAGATAGATAGGTATGAGATAGATAGATAGATAGATAGATAGATAGATAGATAGATAGATAATGAGATAGATAGATAGATAGATAGATAGATAGATAGATATGAGATAGATAGATAGATAGATAGATAGATAGATAGACAGATAGATAGATATGAGATAGATAGATAGATAGATATGAGATAGATAGATAGATAGATAGATAGATAGATAGATAGATAGATATGAAATAGATAGATAGATAGATAGATAGATAGATATGAGATAGATATATAGATAGATAGATAGATAGATAGATAGATAGATAGATAGATATGAGATAGATAGATAGATATATAGATAGATATGAAATAGATAGATAGATAGATATGAGATAGATAGATAGATAGATAGATAGATAGATAGATAGATAGATAGATATGAGATAGATAGATAGATAGATAGATAGATAGATAGATATGAAATAGATAGATAGATAGATAGATAGATAGATAGATAGATATGAGATAGATAGATAGATAGATAGATAGATAGATAGATATGAGATAGATAGATAGATAGATAGATAGATAGTTATGAAATAGATAGAAAGATATGAGATATATATTAGATAGATATGAGATAGATAGATAGATAGATAGATAGATAGATAGATAGATAGATATGAGATAGATAGATAGATAGATAGATAGATAGATAGATAGATATGAGATATATAGATAGATAGATAGATAGATAGATAGATAGATATGAGATAGATAGATAGATAGATAGATATGAGATAGATAGATAGATAGATAGACAGATATGAAATAGATAGATAGATAGATATGAGATAGATAGATAGATAGATAGATAGATAGATAGATAGATAGATATGAAATAGATAGATAGACAGATAGATAGATAGATAGATAGATAGATAGATAGTTATGAAATAGATAGAAAGATATGAGATAGATATATATTAGATAGATATGAGATAGATAGATAGATAGATAGATAGATAGATAGATAGATAGATAGATAGATATGAGATAGATAGATAGATAGATAGTATCACAGTGCCTGTGATTCTTGTCACTCTTACTTGTGGTTCGCTCTGATTTGCTGAGCCAGTTTTTCCCGCCCCTGGTGACCTTCTTATGCCTGGCCCAGACACCTGTCAGATGCCCTTTCGTGGTGTTTCTGAGCCAGTCTTGCTGTTGCTGTGTTCCTGTATCCGGATTCCTGTGTACCGACTTGGCTTGTCCTGACTACGCTCCAGTGTTCCTGATCGTGTTTTACCCGGCTTGTCTGCGAACCACCTCCGTTTCCTGACCCGGCTTGGCTGACGTTCCTGCTCATGTATGACCGGGCTTGTATGACTACCTCCTGCGTGCTCCGACCCGGTCCGGCTGACTTCCTGCTCCGAGATCGACTTCCAGCCTGTTCCAGTGACCTCTGTTCCCGTTGTCGCCGCCGCGACATTTTCACCCGCTGTTGCCAGCTGCCGTGTGACCACCCTGCCTTGTGTTGTCTTGATCTGTGCAGTGTGCAGTTGTATTGCAGAGCTGTGCTTGCCTCCGTGAGCCTCACTATACTTACAGAGCCTCGTTACCTTACTGAGCCTTGTGTAAACGTGCATTTTAACCCTTGCAGTGCTGCTTTACTCTTGCTACTACGAATCCCAGTATAGAGCCTCGTTCGTTGTGCTACGTCTGCTGAGTTGGCCGCTTACCGACGGCGACTCTATCTATCCTACTGCAGAGTAGTCACTTTATGTGGGCCGGTAGGGCGTCATTGGCTCTCACTTCTTGTTGTTTACTGGGCGATATCTACTGGGCTAGTGTGGCAGCAGAGGGAAGGCTCAAGTTCTGGCAGGTTCCCATTGTATACGCCCGTGGGGGCTATTGGCTCTAGCGCTCTATTGCTGGTATCCGGTTATCGCCTGTGGAGGCTATTATCAGCTCTTGCATTGCAGGCCGGTTTCCATTACGCCCGTGGGGGCTACACACACTCGCAGAAGCAGTCCACCTGTAGGTATGCCCGCGGGGGCTATTTGGATTTCTGCTCTGCTTAACTATTTGGTCACTTCGGCTAGGCATTTACGTTTCCAGAACACTGTGAACTGTCTCCATCAGCACCTCCTTTTAACACCTAGGGTGTGCCAAACCACCACATCTGAGACTGACTGATTTATGCTCTTAACCCTTTGGGTACTGAACACCATTCTCTGTGAAGAGATCTTGTATGTCAATCATACTGTGCATTGTCTCTCTGTACTATATCAGTCATCACTGTGTGTTTATCTCTGTCGCCTCTAGAGGGCGTTTGTTTGCATTATTACTATTTAAATAAAAATTGTGTTTTATTTTACCTCCTGGTCTGAGTGTCCTAAAAATCTATAACAGTACGAAAGGGCCATGTCCTCAGACGGTAAAGGTGAAAGTAATACACAAAACATCCATTGGAGAATGGATGTCCATGAGCAGCGCCTGGACCAGTTGGCACTGGCTTTACAGACCCTACTCGAACGCACAGTACATTTGGACAAGCCTAGTCCGAATCCGGTGGTCCCCCCAGTTCTGACACCGGAGAATCCGCCTGTGACTCCTCCAACTAATACCAGAGGTTTAACGGCAGATATGGGAGACTAGTTCAGAGCATGATAGCGAACCTTCCCTATGCAGGGGATTCATTAATCAATTGGAGATATTTTTGGAATTGGCCCCCCAGGCATTTCCTAATGACCGTAGTAAGGTCGGATTTATGATATCCTTGTTGACGGGCAAAGCATTGACATGGGCAAATCCCTTGTGGGAAAATGCCAGACCCTGCACTCTGAACTTTAGGGAGTTTGTGACAAAGTTCCGGCGAGTGTTTGAGGTTCCTGGCAGGGCTGCCTCTGCTGCCAAAAGGCTGATGGAGATTCAGCAGGGCAAACGCACATTGGGCGACTATGCTATCGAGTTTCAGACCCTGGCAGCAGAGGTGGGCTGGAATAATGAGGCCTTAGTTGCCGCCTTTACTCAGGGTCTCTCTGAACAGATAGCCACTCGTGATGTACCCAGTGATCTGGATGAATATATTGACTATGTCATGCTAATTGATTCCCGCATCCGTGAGAGACGGTTGGCAAAAAGGGCGAAATCAAAAAGCTATGGCCAGGGCAGCCTCTTTAACCCACCCTCACCACCCGTTCCTCCTGAGCGACCAGCCGAATCAACTGAACCGATGCAATTGGGGTTCACTAAGCTCACTAAGGAGGAGAGGTTGTATCGCAGGAGACAAGGCCTGTGCTTATATTGTGGCAAACCAGGTCACCTATTACGCACTTGTCCAGTACGGCCGGGAAACGAACGCACCTAGGGTACCTTGGGGGACAGGCCCTAGGTGGTGTACAACAGTCCCTAGATTCTAGCACTGTTAAACCCACCATCCAGGTGGTATTCGCTTGGGCAGACATGGTAATTGAGGTCCTGGCATTGGTGGACTCCGGGACAGCTGGGTACTTCATGGACCAGTCCTTTGCCGACTTGCACGGCATTCCATTATGCAAGAAGGATTCTCCTGTGGCAATTGAGGCCATCGATGGCAGACCCTTGGAACCTGCTTTCATTACGATGGAGACAATTCCTATCACAATGAGGGTGGGGGCTTTTCACAAGGAACAAGTATGGTTCCAAATTATTCGTTCCCCTCACCATGCAGTAATTTTGGAGTTTCCGTGGTTACTAGTACATAATCCCCAATTTGACTGGCAGAAATGTGAGGTTAACTCCTGGTCTGAATACTGTACTAAGAATTGTCTCTCCTTACCTGTCAAGATTATGTGTACCTCTCCTGCCGTGCCAACAGAATATGGGCAATTCAGTGACGTTTTTAGCAAAGGAGAGGCCAGCGCATTGCCTGAGCATAGACCTTATGATTGCGCCATTGATCTGCCTCTGGGTGCGGTGCCCCCCAGGGGCCGCACTTACCCACTCTCATGTGAGGAAAACAGGGCAATGGAGGAGTATATTGAGGATGCCCTTAAGAGGGGAATCATTCGTAAATCTACTTCCCCGGCTAGTGCCGGATTCTTCTTTGTAAAGAAGAAAAGTGGCGAACTCAGGCCATGTATTGACTACCGAGGGCTGAATAAACTGATGCCTAGGAACGCCTACCTTATTCCACTTATTACTGAATTGTTTGACAGATTAAAGGGCTCCTCGATCTTCACTAAACTTGATTTGCGAGCTGCTTATAATCTGGTCAGAATTAAGGAGGGTGATGAGTGGAAAACGGCGTTTAATATCAGAACAGGGCACTACGAATATCTGGTGATGCCATTCGGCTTATGCAATGCACCTGCGGTATTCCAGGAATTTATTAATGATATTTTACGAGATATGCTTCAGTCCTGTGTGGTGGTATATCTAGACGATATATTAATTCACTCTGCCAACCTCTCTCAACACATCAAAGATGTCTCGGAAGTCTTTCTCCGACTTCGTAAAAACAAGTTATTCTGCAAACTAGAAAAGTGCGAATTCCATACATCTCAAGTACCATTCTTGGGGTTCGTAATCTCCAAATATGGCATTGCCATGGATCAGGAGAAGTTGGCAGCAGTTCTGCAATGGCCTCAGCCTAAGGGGATAAAGGCTATTCAGCGTTTCTTGGGTTTTGCCAACTATTATAGAAAGTTCATCCAGAACTTTTCCACGATTGTAAAACCTTTGTCAGATTTAACACATAAGGGCGCTTCTCCTTCTCAGTGGTCTGAGGAAGCTGAAAACGCGTTTGTTACCTTGAAATCTGCCTTTGCGTCTGCTCCAGTGCTGTCCCACCCTAATCCCTCCCTGCCATTTACGTTGGAGGTTGACGCCTCTGAGGTTGGGGTTGGGGCAGTACTCTCCCAACGCCCTGTGGGAGGTGGCACCTTGAGACCTTGCGGGTTTTTCTCAAAAAAATTGTCCAGTGCACAGAGCCACTACGAAATTGGTGACAGGGAGCTGTTGGCCATTATCCTGGCTCTGAAGGAATGGCGCCACCTGTTGGAAGGTACTCAGTCCCCAGTACTAATCCTTACTGATCATAAGAATTTAACTTATCTCTCTGAAGCCAAAAGATTGTCCTCACGACAAGCTAGGTGGGCTCTTTTTTTGTCTCGATTTAATTTCCTAGTGTCCTATCTTCTGGGCTCTAAGAATATTAGGGCAGATGCTTTGTCACGTCAGTTCGCATCAGACACTGAGAGGGAGGAAGAACCAGTACCTATCATTCAGCCAGATCGTATTCTGGCTGCTATTCGTACCACTATAACCTCGCCTCTGGGGGAGGAGATTTTGGCATCGCAATCTAGGGCACCTCCTGAGACCCCAGTGGGAAAGTGTTTTGTGGATGAGCCGTTTCGTACCCGTCTGTTGGAGACCTATCATGCTTCTAAAGCGGCTGGGCATATCGGTAGGGATCAACTTGTATGGTCCCTTTCGCAATTGTTTTGGTGGCTCACACTCAGAGCCGATTGTTCAGCTTTTACTGCAGCCTGTACCACCTGTGTCCGTGCCAAGACCCCAAGACATCTCCCTGTGGGCTTACTTCAAACAGTGCCCAATGGTGAACGTCCTTGGTCTCACATATCTATTGACTTCTTGGGAGAATTACCAGTCTCTAGGGGGTACACATTTATTCTTATGGTGGTCGATAGGTTCTCTAAAATGGCTCAATTTGTGCCTCTTAATGGCCTTCCATCGGCTCAGGAATTGGCTGTAGTCTTTGCCAGGGAGGTGTTTCGCCTGCACGGGGTGCCCAGAGTAATTGTCTCCAACCGTGGGAGTCAGTTCATATCCAGGTTTTGGAGGGCATTTTGTGGCCAGATGGGCATCCAATTGTCCTTCTCCTCCTCCTACCATCCCCAGACCAATGGGGCCACTGAGCGTGCCAATCAGGGACTGGAGCAGTTCCTGCGTTGCTTTGTCACCGATCATCATGATAATTGGGCTGACCTGTTGCCATGGGCAGAGTTTGCCAGGAATTGTGCGGTTAATTCATCGTCCGGGAGCTCCCCATTTCTCGTTAATTATGGGTTCCAGCCGTGTCTGCTTCCTGACTCATTTCAGGCACAACAGATTCCTGCCCTGGATGAGCATTTGGCACAACTTCATTCCACTTGGGCACAGGTTCAGAGGTCCCTCAGTCAGTCATTTCAGCGTCATCAGCGGCACGCTAATCGCAGACGGCTCCCAGCAGTCTCATTTCAGGTAGGGGACAGAGTATGGCTCTCCTCCAGAAACCTTAATCTGCAGGTACCCTCTAATAAGCTGGCTCCCCGGTTCATTGGGCCCTTCAAGATCATCCGCAAAATTAACCCGGTTTCTTATGCACTGGAACTTCCATCCTCTATGCATATTCATAATGTGTTCCATGTGTCTCTTTTGAAACCATTGGTGTGCAATCGTTATACTACTACGCCAGTGATTCCTGGGCCGGTGGACGTCCAGGGCCAGGAGGCGTATGAGGTCCAGAGTATTATTGACTCTAGGAGATTTAGAGGAAAGTTGCAATATTTGGTCCATTGGAAGGGCTATGGCCCTGAGGAACGCTCGTGGGTGGATATGAAGGACCTCCATGCACCTAGACTTGTGCGCAACTTTCACTCTAAATATCCTCTGAAACCCAGACCTCCAGTAGGGAGAGGGGGTCTTTGAGAGGGGGGTACTATCACAGTGCCTGTGATTCTCTGTCACTCTTGCTTGTGGTTCGCTCTGTCTACCCCTACACCCTCTTACAGGACGTGTCCCAGTTGGCCATCTCTAAGCTGGAGTAATCCATTAATTCTCAGCTGTCTATCCCTACACCCGCTTACAGGATGTGTCCCAGTCGGTCATCTCTAAGCTGGAGAAATCCATTAATTCTCAGCTGTCTATCCCTACACCCGCTTACAGGACGTGTCCCAGTCGGTCATCTCTAAGCTGGAGTAATCCATTAATTCTCAGCTGTCTATCCCTACACCCGCTTACAGGACGTGCCCCAGCTGGCCATCTCTATGCTGGACAAATCCAGTAATTCTTAGCCGTCTACCCCTACACCCACTTACAGGACATGTCCCAGTCGGCCATCTCTAAGCTGGAGATATCCGTTAATTCTCAACCGTCTGCCTCTACACCTGCTTGCATGGCTTCTGCTCCAGTACATAAGGTGCAAGTCACCCCGCCTGCCGCTGCTGCTAAGGCTTAGAGTAGGACGACGAGATCATAGAGGAGGTACTGCGCCAGACATGACAAAGCTTGACGGGCAAAGATGACAAAGATGGATGGGCTGCTCAAAGCTGAGGCATGTCGTGCACGCAGGTATAGGAGCAGCAGCTGTGCAAGTGGGTGTAGGGGCAGCCAAGCCTATACCACACATCAGAGATGTGAGAGTAGAGAGATGACAAGGTAGGAACAGAAATTCAAGGATTAAACTTACTTTTATTGCGCATGCAGAAAGCATAAGCCAGAGACATAAGGAGATTAACATGTATTAGGGAAAGGGTCGCGTTTTAAATATTGTGCACAGAAAGCATAAACCAGATACATAAGGAGATGAATGGGTATTAGGGAAGGCATCCAAAGGGTTGCTGTGCATCTTTAAAGTAGGCAACATGAGAATCTTGTGCTTATATGCCGGGTGAGATTCTCACGTCGCCCTTTTCATCCAGGTGACATGTTTAATGTGGTGTGCAGCCGCACAATATTTAAAATGCAACCTTTTAAAAGGATACATAGATAGACAGATAGATTGATAGATATTAGATAAATAGATAGATAGATAGATAGATAGATAGACAGACAGACAGATTGATCACGTACCCAAACAAATGAGGGTAGCCAATCAGATAGATAGATAGATAGATAGATAATGATAGTATTAGATAGATAGATAGATAGATAGATAGATAGATAGATAGATAGATAGATAGATAGAGAGATAGATAGATAGATAGATAGATAGATAGATAGATAGATAGATAGATAGATAGATATGATACACATTAAATAGATAGCTAGATAGATAGATAGATAGATAGATAGATTGATACAGAGATAGATTGATATGAGATAGATAGATAGATAGATAGATAGATAGATATGATATAGATATGAGATAGATAGATAGATAGATAGATAGATAGATAGATAGATAGCTATAGAAGATATAGATAGATAGATAGATAGATAGATAGATAGATATAGATAGATAGATAGATAGATAGATAGATAGATAGATAGATAGATATAGATAGATAGATAGATAGATAGATAGATAGATAGATAGATACCATTATATATAATGAGTTTATGCAGAAAATTAACCCTGCACTTCAGTACTGTAACTCATTCACAATTAGAGTGCCTTAGAGATCAGGTGATGGTGTTGGTCAGAATTCGACTCCAGCAAAGGCTTCTTAGTTAAAATGAACACTAACCAAGCACACGTAGAAGACAGTTCCAGTGAAGGATTTCTTTTTCCATAAAGTGATCTCGGCTCTGCGGAAGGGCCTATGCTGTTCAGGGACCGGATTCACTTGCAGTCAGCTAGATCCCTAACATCAGGAAAGGGAACTTTGAAAGTGGATTTTTCTCAAACCATAAATGTTTGAGAGATGGCACTGAGGGCATTTCATTTGTTTTTGTAAGGGCTACACCATGGGGTATAGTTAAATAGAAGTAATTCTGTCCCTTTAATGGCATTGTGTTTTTTGGTCTCAGACAATGATAAAACTGATGGTAGTAAACCCATACGTCTTTATGGTGACAAAGAGAACACTCAGTTTTAGGATCAGAACAATCTTTAAAAAAAGATGTACAATAATGGTAAAATATACTGAAGATGAGAAATTGGTGCCATTTTTCTATTGAACATAGGACGACCTGCGTGTTAATTTACCAAAATGAAACGATCTTGTTTCCTATCTGGCCCTTCCCATTCCTCTCTAACTGAGCCCCCAGGGTTGATTTCTAGTGAAAAACCGCATCATCTTGTTATGGTTTTATTTCCCCTGGATTTCTGCTGAAACAGACAATCAACATCTCGCGCTGTGACCTTCGGCCTCCGGGAAAATCAACAACAGGGTTTACAGTAAATAAAAGTAGATCATGGCAACATATACAATGAAAAAAGGAGGAATTTTGGGACAAAACAAAGGCAGTGTATGGAACAAATACAAAATCTCCCCAATTTCTGGGGATAGGGGAATAGATTACCAGTGATAAAGGAATAGATTACCAGTGATAGGGGAATAGATTACCAGTGATAGGGGAATAGATTACAGTGATAGGGGAATAGATAACCAGTGATAGAGGAATAGATTACCAGTGATAGGGGAATAGATTACCAGTGATAGGGGAATAGATTACCAGTGATAGGGGTATAGATAACCAGTGATAGAGGAATAGATACCAGTGATAGGGGAATAGATTACCAGTGATAGGGGAATAGATAACCAGTGATAGAGGAATAGATACCAGTGATAGGGGAATAGATTACCAGTGATAGAGGAATAGATTACCAGTGATAGAGGAATAGATTACCAGTGATAGGGGAATAGATTACCAGTGATAGAGGAACAGATTACCAGTGATAGAGGAATATATTACCAGTGATAGGGGAATAGATAACCAGTGATAGAGGAATAGATAACCAGTGATAGAGGAATAGATTACCAGTGATAAAGGAATAGATTACCAGTGATAGGGGAATAGATTACCAGTGATAGGGGAATAGATTACAGTGATAGGGGAATAGATAACCAGTGATAGAGGAATAGATTACCAGTGATAGGGGAATAGATTACCAGTGATAGGGGAATAGATTACCAGTGATAGAGGAATAGATTACCAGTGATAGAGGAATAGATTACCAGTGATAGGGGAATAGATTACCAGTGATAGAGGAACAGATTACCAGTGATAGAGGAATATATTACCAGTGATAGGGGAATAGATAACCAGTGATAGAGGAATAGATTACCAGTGATAGAGGAATAGATTACCAGTGATAGGGGAATAGATAACCAGTGATAGAGGAATAGATTACCAGTGATAGGGGAATAGATTACCAGTGATAGGGGAATAGATAACCAGTGATAGGGGAATAGATTACCAGTGATAGGGGAATAGATAACCAGTGATAGAGGAATAGATAACCAGTGATAGGGGAATAGATTACCAGTGATAGGGGAATAGATTACCAGTGATAGGGGAATAGATTACCAGTGATAGGGGAATAGATTACCAGTGATAGAGGAATAGATTACCAGTGATAGAGGAATATATTACCAGTGATAGAGGAATAGATTACCAGTGATAGAGGAATAGATTACCAGTGATAGGGGAATAGATTACCAGTGATAGGGGAATAGATTACCAGTGATAGAGGAATAGATTACCAGTGATAGAGGAATATATTACCAGTGATAGGGGAATAGATTACCAGTGATAGGGGAATAGATTACCAGTGATAGAGGAATAGATTACCAGTGATAGAGGAATAGATTACCAGTGATAGGGGAATAGATTACCAGTGATAGGGGAATAGATTACCAGTGATAGGGGAACAGATTACCAGTGATAGAGGAATAGATTACCAGTGATAGGGGAATAGATTACCAGTGATAGAGGAATAGATTACCAGTGATAGGGGAATAGATTACCAGTGATAGAGGAATAGATTACCAGTGATAGGGGAATAGATTACCAGTGATAGAGGAATAGATTACCAGTGATAGGGGAATAGATTTCCAGTGATAGGGGAATAGATTACCAGTGATAGGGGAATAGATTACCAGTGATAGGGGAATAGATTACCAGTGATAGGGGTATAGATTACCAGTGATAGGGGAATAGATTACCAGTGATGGAGGAATAGATTACCATTGATAGGGGAACAGATTACCAGTGATAGGGGAATAGATAACCAGTGATAGAGGAATAGATTACCAGTGATAGAGGAATAGATTACCAGTGATAGGGGAATAGATTACCAGTGATAGGGGAATAGATTACCAGTGATAGGGGAACAGATTACCAGTGATAGAGGAATAGATTACCAGTGATAGGGAAATAGATTACCAGTGATAGAGGAATAGATTACCAGTGATAGGGGAATAGATTACCAGTGATAGAGGAATAGATTACCAGTGATAGGGGAATAGATTACCAGTGATAGAGGAATAGATTACCAGTGATAGAGGAATAGATTACCAGTGATAGGGGAATAGATTACCAGTGACAGAGGAATAGATTACCAGTGATAGGGGAATAGATTACCAGTGATAGGGGAACAGATTACCAGTAATAGAGGAATAGATTACCAGTGATAGGGGAATAGATTACCAGTGATAGGGGAATAGATAACCAGTGATAGGGGAATAGATTACCAGTGATAGAGGAATAGATTACCAGTGATAGAGGAACAGATTACCAGTGATAGGGGAATAGATTACCAGTGATAGGGGAATAGATTACCAGTGATAGGGGAATAGATAACCAGTGATAGAGGAATAGATTACCAGTGATAGGGGAATAGATTACCAGTGATAGGGGAATAGATAACCAGTGATAGGGGAATAGATTACCAGTGATAGAGGAATAGATTACCAGTGATAGGGGAATAGATTACCAGTGATAGGGGAACAGATTACCAGTGATAGGGGAATAGATTACCAGTGATAGGGGAATAGATTACCAGTGATAGAGGAATAGATTACCAGTGATAGGGGAATAGATTACCAGTGATAGAGGAATAGATTACCAGTGATAGGGGAACAGATTACCAGTGATAGGGGAATAGATTACCAGTGATAGAGGAATAGATTACCAGTGATAGGGGAACAGATTACCAGTGATAGAGGAATAGATTACCAGTGACAGGGGAATATATTACCAGTGATAGGGGAAAAGATTACTAGAGATAGGGGAATAGATTACCAGTGATAGGGGAATAGATTACCAGTGATAGGGGAATAGATTACCAGTGATAGAGGAATAGATTACCAGTGACAGAGGAATAGATTACCAGTGATAGAGGAATAGATAGCCAGTGATAGGGGAGTAGATAACCAGTGATAGGGGAATAGATTACCAGTGATAGAGGAATAGATTACCAGTGATAGGGGAATAGATTACAGTGATAGGGGAATAGATTACCAGTGATAGGGGAATAGATTACCAGTGATAGAGGAATAGATTACCAGTGATAGGGGAATAGATTACCAGTGATAGAGGAATAGATTACCAGTGATAGGGGAATAGATAAGCAGTGATAGGGGAATAGATAACCAGTGATAGAGGAATAGATTACCAGTGATAGAGGAATAGATTAACAGTGATAGAGGAATAGATAACCAGTGATAGGGGAATAGATTACCAGTGATAGAGGAATAGATTACCAGTGATAGAGGATTAGATAACCAGTGATAGGGGAATAGATTACCAGTGATAGAGGAACAGATTACCAGTGATAGAGGAATAGATTACCAGTGATAGAGGAATAGATTACCAGTGATAGGGGAATAGATTACCAGTGATAGGGGAACAGATAACCAGTGATAGAGGAATAGATAACCAGTGATAGGGGAATAGATAACCAGTGATAGAGGAATAGATTACCAGTGATAGAGGAATAGATAACCAGTGATAGGGGAACAGATAACCAGTGATAGAGGAATAGATAACCAGTGATAGAGGAATAGATAACCAGTGATAGAGGAATAGATTACCAGTGATAGGGGAATAGATTACCAGTGATAGAGGAACAGATAACCAGTGATAGGGGAATAGATAACCAGTGATAGAGGAATAGATTACCAGTGATAGGGGAATAGATTACCAGTGATAGAGGAATAGATTACCAGTGATAGGGGAATAGATAACCAGTGATAGAGGAATAGATTACCAGTGATAGAGGAACAGATTACCAGTGATAGAGGAATAGATTACCAGTGATAGGGGAATAGATTACCAGTGATAGGGGAATAGATTACCAGTGATAGGGGAATAGATAAGCAGTGATAGGGGAATAGATTACCAGTGATAGGGGAATAGATTACCAGTGATAGGGGTATAGATAACCAGTAATAGGGGAATAGATTACCAGTGATAGGGGTATAGATAACCAGTAATAGGGGAATAGATTACCAGTGATAGAGGAATAGATTACCAGTGATAGAGGAATAGATAACCAGTGATAGGGGAATAGATTACCAGTTATAGGGGAACAGATTACCAGTGATAGGGGAATAGATTACCAGTGATAGGGGAACAGATTACCAGTGATAGGGGACTAGATTACCAGTGATAGGGGAATAGATTACCAGTGATAGGGGAATAGATTACCAGTGATAGGGGAACAGATTACCAGTGATAGGGGAACAGATTACCAGTGATAGGGGAACAGATTACCAGTGATAGAGGAATAGATTACCAGTGATAGAGGAATAGATTACCAGTGATAGGGGAATAGATTACCAGTGATAGAGGAATAGATTACCAGTGATAGGGGAATAGATTACCAGTGATAGGGGAATAGATTACCAGCGATAGAGGAATAGATTACCAGTGATAGAGGAATAGATTACCAGTGATAGAGGAATAGATAACCAGTGATAGAGGAATAGATTACCAGTGATAGGGGAATAGATTACCAGTGATAGGGGAATAGATTACCAGTGATAGAGGAATAGATAACCAGTGATAGAGGAATAGATAACCAGTGATAGAGGAATAGATAACCAGTGATAGAGGAATAGATTACCAGTGATAGAGGAATAGATTACCAGTGATAGGGGAATAGATTACCAGTGATAGAGGAATAGATTACCAGTGATAGGGGAATAGATTACCAGTGATAGAGGAATAGATTACCAGTGATAGAGGAATAGATTACCAGTGATAGAGGAATAGGGGGAATAGATTACCAGTGATAGAGGAATAGATTACCAGTGATAGGGGAATAGATTACCAGTGATAGAGGAATAGATTACCAGTGATAGAGGAATAGATAACCAGTGATAGGGGAATAGATTACCAGTGATAGAGGAATAGATAACCAGTGATAGGGGAATAGATTACCAGTGATAGGGGAATAGATTACCAGTGATAGGGGAATAGATTACCAGTGATAGAGGAATAGATTACCAGTGATAGGGGAATAGATTACCAGTGATAGGGGAACAGATTACCAGTGATAGGGGACTAGATTACCAGTGATAGGGGTATAGATTACCAGTGATAGGGGAATAGATTACCAGTGATAGGGGAATAGATTACCAGTGATAGAGGAATAGATACCAGTGATAGGGGAATAGATTACCAGTGATAGGGGAACAGATTACCAGTGATAGGGGAATAGATTACCAGTGATAGAGGAATAGATAACCAGTGATAGAGGAATAGATAACCAGTGATAGGGGAATAGATTACCAGTGATAGGGGAATAGATTACCAGTGATAGGGGAATAGATTACCAGTGATAGAGGAATAGATAACCAGTGATAGAGGAATAGATAACCAGTGATAGGGGAACAGATTACCAGTGATAGGGGAATAGATTACCAGTGATAGGGGTATAGATAACCAGTAATAGGGGAATAGATTACCAGCGATAGGGGTATAGATAACCAGTAATAGGGGAATAGATTACCAGTGATAGAGGAATAGATTACCAGTGATAGAGGAATAGATAACCAGTGATAGGGGAATAGATTACCAGTGATAGAGGAATAGATAACCAGTGATAGGGGAATAGATTACCAGTGATAGGGGAATAGATTACCAGTGATAGGGGAATAGATTACCAGTGATAGAGGAATAGATTACCAGTGATAGGGGAATAGATTACCAGTGATAGGGGAACAGATTACCAGTGATAGGGGATTAGATTACCAGTGATAGGGGTATAGATTACCAGTGATAGGGGAATAGATTACCAGTGATAGGGGAATAGATTACCAGTGATAGAGGAATAGATACCAGTGATAGGGGAATAGATTACCAGTGATAGAGGAATAGATTACCAGTGATAGAGGAATAGATAACCAGTGATAGGGGAACAGATTACCAGTGATAGGGGAACAGATTACCAGTGATAGGGGAACAGATTAGATAGGGGAACAGATTACCAGTGATAGGGGAACAGATTACCAGTGATAGGGGAACAGATTACCAGTGTTAGAGGAATAGATTACCAGTGATAGGGGAATAGATAACCAGTGATAGGGGAATAGATTACCAGTGATAGAGGAATAGATTACCAGTGATAGAGGAATAGATTACCAGTGATAGGGGAATAGATTACCAGTGATAGGGGAATAGATTACCAGTGATAGAGGAATAGATTACCAGTGATAGGGGAACAGATTACCAGTGATAGGGGAATAGATTACCAGTAATAGAGGAATAGATTACCAGAGATAGAGGAATAGATTACCAGTGATAGAGGAATAGATTACCAGTGATAGAGGAATAGATTACCAGTGATAGGGGAATAGATTACCAGTGATAGGGTAATAGATTACCAGTGATAAGGGAATAGATTACCAGTGATAGAGGAATAGATTACCAGTGATAGGGGAATAGATTACCAGTGATAGAGGAATAGATTACCAGTGATAGGGGAATAGATTGCCAGTGATAGGGGAATAGATTACCAGTGATAGGGGAATAGATTACCAGTGATAGAGGAACAGATTACCAGTGATAGAGGAATAGATAACCAGTGATAGGGGAATAGATTACCAGTGATAGAGGAATAGATTACCAGTGATAGAGGAATAGATTACCAGTGATAGGGGAACAGATTACCAGTGATAGGGGAATAGATTACCAGTGATAGAGGAATAGATTACCAGTGATAGAGGAATAGATTACCAGTGATAGAGGAATAGATAACCAGTGATATGGAATAGATAACCAGTGATAGGGGAATAGATTACCAGTGATAGGGGAATAGATAACCAGTGATAGGGGAATAGATTACCAGTGATAGAGGAATAGATTACCAGTGATAGAGGAATAGATTACCAGTGATAGGGGAATAGATTACCAGTGATAGGGGAACAGATTACCAGTGATAGGGGAATAGATTACCAGTGATAGGGGAATAGATTACCAGTGATAGAGGAACAGATTACCAGTGATAGGGGAACAGATTACCAGTGATAGGGGAATAGATTACCAGTGATAGGGGAATAGATTACCAGTGATAGAGGAATAGATAACCAGTGATAGGGGAATAGATAACCAGTGATAGAGGAATAGATTACCAGTGATAGGGGAATAGATAACCAGTGATAGAGGAATAGATTACCAGTGATAGGGGAATAGATTACCAGTGATAGAGGAACAGATTACCAGTGATAGGGGAATAGATTACCAGTGATAGGGGAATAGATTACCAGTGATAGGGGAATAGATTACCAGTGATATGGGAATAGATTACCAGTGATAGGGGTATAGATTACCAGTGATAGGGGAATAGATTACCAGTGATAGAGGAATAGATTACCAGTGATAGGGGAATAGATTACCAGTGATAGAGGAATAGATTACCAGTGATAGGGGAATAGATTACCAGTGATAGAGGAATAGATTACCAGTGATAGGGGAATAGATTACCAGTGATAGGGGAACAGATTACCAGTGATAGAGGAATAGATTACCAGTGATAGAGGAATAGATTACCAGTGATAGGGGAATAGATTACCAGTGATAGAGGAATAGATTACCAGTGATAGGGGAATAGATTACCAGTGATAGAGGAATAGATTACCAGTGATAGAGGAATAGATTTCCAGTGATAGGGGAATAGATTACCAGTGATAGGGGAATAGATTACCAGTGATAGGGGAATAGATTACCAGTGATAGGGGTATAGATTACCAGTGATAGGGGAATAGATTACCAGTGATGGAGGAATAGATTACCATTGATAGGGGAACAGATTACCAGTGATAGGGGAATAGATTACCAGTGATAGGGGAATAGATAACCAGTGATAGAGGAATAGATTACCAGTGATAGAGGAATAGATTACCAGTGATAGGGGAATAGATTACCAGTGATAGGGGAATAGATTACCAGTGATAGAGGAATAGATTACCAGTGATAGGGGAATAGATTACCAGTGATAGAGGAATAGATTACCAGTGATAGGGGAATAGATTACCAGTGATAGGGGAATAGATTACCAGTGATAGGGGAACAGATTACCAGTAATAGAGGAATAGATTACCAGTGATAGGGGAATAGATTACCAGTGATAGGGGAATAGATAACCAGTGATAGGGGAATAGATTACCAGTGATAGAGGAATAGATTAACAGTGATAGAGGAACAGATTACCAGTGATAGGGGAATAGATTACCAGTGATAGGGGAATAGATTACCAGTGATAGAGGAATAGATTACCAGTGATAGGGGAATAGATAACCAGTGATAGAGGAATAGATTACCAGTGATAGGGGAATAGATTACCAGTGATAGAGGAATAGATTACCTGTGATAGGGGAATAGATAACCAGTGATAGGGGAATAGATTACCAGTGATAGAGGAATAGATTACCAGTGATAGGGGAACAGATTACCAGTGATAGGGGAATAGATAACCAGTGATAGGGGAATAGATAACCATTGATAGGGGAATAGATTACCAGTGATAGGGGAATAGATTACCAGTGATAGGGGAACAGATTACCAATGATAGGGGAATAGATTACCAGTGATAGGGGAATAGATTACCAGTGATAGAGGAATAGATTACCAGTGATAGGGGAATAGATTACCAGTGATAGAGGAATAGATTACCAGTGATAGGGGAACAGATTACCAGTGATAGGGGAATAGATTACCAGTGATAGAGGAATAGATTACCAGTGATAGGGGAACAGATTACCAGTGATAGAGGAATAGATTACCAGTGATAGGGGAATATATTACCAGTGATAGGGGAACAGATTACTAGAGATAGGGGAATAGATTACCAGTGATAGGGGAATAGATTACCAGTGATAGGGGAATAGATTACCAGTGATAGAGGAATAGATTACCAGTGACAGAGGAATAGATTACCAGTGATAGAGGAATAGATAGCCAGTGATAGGGGAATAGATAACCAGTGATAGGGAAATAGATTACCAGTGATAGAGGAATAGATTACCAGTGATAGGGGAATAGATTACAGTGATAGGGGAATATTTTACCAGTGATAGGGGAATAGATTACCAGTGATAGAGGAATAGATTACCAGTGATAGAGGAATAGATTACCAGTGATAGGGGAATAGATTACCAGTGATAGAGGAATAGATTTCCAGTGATAGGGGAATAGATTACCAGTGATAGGGGAATAGATTACCAGTGATAGAGGAATAGATTACCAGTGATAGGGGTATAGATTACCAGTGATAGGGGAATAGATTACCAGTGATGGAGGAATAGATTACCATTGATAGGGGAACAGATTACCAGTGATAGGGGAATAGATTACCAGTGATAGGGGAATAGATAACCAGTGATAGAGGAATAGATTACCAGTGATAGAGGAATAGATTACCAGTGATAGGGGAATAGATTACCAGTGATAGAGGAATAGATTACCAGTGATAGGGGAATAGATTACCAGTGATAGAGGAATAGATTACCAGTGATAGAGGAATAGATTACCAGTGATAGGGGAATAGATTACCAGTGATAGAGGAATAGATTACCAGTGATAGGGGAATAGATTACCAGTGATAGGGGAATAGATTACCAGTGATAGGGGAACAGATTACCAGTAATAGAGGAATAGATTACCAGTGATAGGGGAATAGATTACCAGTGATAGGGGAATAGATAACCAGTGATAGGGGAATAGATTACCAGTGATAGAGGAATAGATTACCAGTGATAGAGGAATATATTACCAGTGATAGGGGAATAGATTACCAGTGATAGAGGAATAGATTACCAGTGATAGGGGAACAGATTACCAGTGATAGGGGAATAGATTACCAGTGATAGAGGAATAGATTACCAGTGATAGGGGAACAGATTACCAGTGATAGAGGAATAGATTACCAGTGATAGGGGAATATATTACCAGTGATAGGGGAACAGATTACTAGAGATAGGGGAATAGATTACCAGTGATAGGGGAATAGATTACCAGTGATAGGGGAATAGATTACCAGTGATAGAGGAATAGATTACCAGTGACAGAGGAATAGATTACCAGTGATAGAGGAATAGATAGCCAGTGATAGGGGAATAGATAACCAGTGATAGGGGAATAGATTACCAGTGATAGAGGAATAGATTACCAGTGATAGGGGAATAGATTACAGTGATAGGGGAATATTTTACCAGTGATAGGGGAATAGATTACCAGTGATAGAGGAATAGATTACCAGTGATAGGGGAATAGATTACCAGTGATAGAGGAATAGATTACCAGTGATAGGGGAATAGATAAGCAGTGATAGGGGAATAGATAACCAGTGATAGAGGAATAGATTACCAGTGATAGAGGAATAGATTACCAGTGATAGAGGAATAGATAACCAGTGATAGGGGAATAGATTACCAGTGATAGAGGAATAGATTACCAGTGATAGAGGAATAGATTACCAGTGATAGAGGATTAGATAACCAGTGATAGGGGAATAGATTACCAGTGATAGAGGAACAGATTACCAGTGATAGAGGAATAGATTACCAGTGATAGAGGAATAGATTACCAGTGATAGAGGAATAGATTACCAGTGATAGGGGAATAGATTACCAGTGATAGGGGAATAGATAACCAGTGATAGGGGAATAGATTACCAGTGATAGAGGAATAGATAACCAGTGATAGAGGAATAGATTACCAGTGATAGAGGAATAGATTACCACTGATAGAGGAATAGATTACCAGTGATAGAGGAATAGATTACCAGTGATAGAGGAATAGATTACCAGTGATAGGGGAATAGATTACCAGTGATAGAGGAATAGATAACCAGTGATAGAGGAATAGATTACCAGTGATAGAGGAATAGATTACCAGTGATAGGGGAATAGATAACCAGTGATAGAGGAATAGATTACCAGTGATAGAGGAATAGATTACCAGTGATAGGGGAATAGATTACCAGTGATAGAGGAATAGATTACCAGTGATAGAGGAATAGATTACCAGTGATAGGGGAATAGATAACCAGTGATAGGGGAATAGATTACCAGTGATAGAGGAACAGATTACCAGTGATAGAGGAATAGATTACCAGTGATAGGGGAATAGATTACCAGTGATAGAGGAATAGATTACCAGTGATAGGGGAATAGATTACCAGTGATAGACGAATAGATTACCAGTGATAGAGGAATAGATTACCAGTGATAGGGGAATAGATTACCAGTGATAGAGAAATAGATTACCAGTGATAGGGGAATAGATTACCAGTGATAGGGGAATAGATTACCAGTGATAGAGGAATAGATTACCAGTGATAGAGGATTAGATTACCAGTGATAGAGGAATAGATTACCAGTGATAGAGGAATAGATAACCAGTGATAGGGGAATAGATTACCAGTGATAGAGGAACAGATTACCAGTGATAGAGGAATAGATTACCAGTGATAGGGGAATAGATAACCAGTGATAGAGGAATAGATTACCAGTGATAGAGCAATAGATTACCAGTGATAGGGGAATAGATTACCAGTGATAGAGGAATAGATTACCAGTGATAGAGGAATAGATTACCAGTGATAGGGGAATAGATTACCAGTGACAGGGGAATAGATTACCAGTGATAGGGGAATAGATTACCAGTGATAGGGGAATATATTACCAGTGATAGGGGAATAGATTACCAGTGATAGGGGAACAGATTACCAGTGATAGGGGAACAGATTACCAGTAATAGAGGAATAGATAACCAGTGATAGAGGAATAGATAACCAGTGATAGAGGAATAGATTACCAGTGATAGGGGAATAGATTACCAGTGATAGGGGAACAGATTACCAGTAATAGAGGAATAGATTACCAGTGATAGGGAAATAGATTACCAGTGATAGGGGAATAGATTACCAGTGATAGGGGAATAGATAAGCAGTGATAGGGGAATAGATTACCAGTGATAGGGGAATAGATTACCAGTGATAGGGGTATAGATAACCAGTAATAGGGGAATAGATTACCAGTGATAGGGGTATAGATAACCAGTAATAGGGGAATAGATTACCAGTGATAGAGGAATAGATTACCAGTGATAGAGGAATAGATAACCAGTGATAGGGGAATAGATTACCAGTGATAGAGAAATAGATAACCAGTGATAGGGGAATAGATTACCAGTGATAGGGGAATAGATTACCAGTGATAGGGGAATAGATTACCAGTGATAGGGGAATAGATTACCAGTGATAGAGGAATAGATTACCAGTGATAGGGGAACAGATTACCAGTGATAGGGGAATAGATTACCAGTGATAGGGGAACAGATTACCAGTGATAGGGGACTAGATTACCAGTGATAGGGGAACAGATTACCAGTAATAGAGGAATAGATTACCAGTGATAGGGGAATAGATAAGCAGTGATAGGGGAATAGATTACCAGTGATAGGGGGATAGATAACCAGTAATAGGGGAATAGATTACCAGTGATAGGGGTATAGATAACCAGTAATAGGGGAATAGATTACCAGTGATAGAGGAATAGATTACCAGTGATAGAGGAATAGATAACCAGTGATAGGGGAATAGATTACCAGTGATAGAGGAATAGATTACCAGTGATGGAGGAATAGATTACCAGTGATAGGGGAATAGATTACCAGTGATAGAGGAATAGATAACCAGTGATAGGGGAATAGATTACCAGTGACAGAGGAATAGATAACCAGTGATAGAGGAATAGATTACCAGTGATAGAGGAATAGATTACCAGTGATAGAGGAATAGATACCAGTGATAGAGGAATAGATTACCAGTGATAGAGGAATAGATTACCAGTGATAGAGGAATAGATTACCAATGATAGGGGAATAGATTACCAGTGATAGAGGAATAGATTACCAGTGATAGAGGAATAGATTACTAGTGATAGGGGAATAGATTACCAGTGATAGAGGAATAGATTACCAGTGATAGAGGAATAGATTACCAGTGATAGGGGAATAGATTACCAGTGATAGAGGAATAGATAACCAGTGATAGGGGAATAGATTACCAGTGATAGAGGAATAGATTACCAGTGATAGAGGAATAGATTACCAGTGATAGGGGAATAGATTACCAGTGATAGAGGAATAGATTACCAGTGATAGAGGAATAGATTACTAGTGATAGGGGAATAGATTACCAGTGATAGGGGAATAGATTACCAGTGATAGAGGAATAGATAACCAGTGATAGGGGAATAGATTACCAGTGATAGAGAAATAGATACCAGTGATAGGGGAATAGATTACCAGTGATAGGGGAATAGATTACCAGTGATAGAGGAATAGATAACCAGTGATAGGGGAATAGATTACCAGTGATAGAGAAATAGATACCAGTGATAGAGGAATAGATTACCAGTGATAGGGGAATAGATTACCAGTGATAGGGGAACAGATTACCAGTGATAGGGGAATAGATTACCAGTGATAGAGGAATAGATTACCAGTGATAGGGGAACAGATTACCAGTGATAGAGGAATAGATTACCAGTGATAGGGGAATAGATTACCAGTGATAGGGGAATAGATTACCAGCGATAGAGGAATAGATTACCAGTGATAGAGGAATAGATTACCAGTGATAGGGGAATAGATTACCAGTGATAGAGGAATAGATTACCAGTGATAGAGGAATAGATTACCAGTGATAGGGGAATAGATAACCAGTGATAGGGGAATAGATTACCAGTGATAGAGGAATAGATTACCAGTGATAGGGGAATAGATTACCAGTGATAGAGGAATAGATTACCAGTGATAGACGAATAGATTACAAGTGATAGGGGAATAGATTACCAGTGATAGGGGAATAGATTACCAGTGATAGAGGAATAGATAACCAGTGATAGAGGAATAGATAACCAGTGATAGGGGAACAGATTACCAGTGATAGGGGAATAGATTACCAGTGATAGGGGAATAGATTACCAGTGATAGAGGAATAGATTACCAGTGATAGGGGAACAGATTACCAGTGATAGGGGAATAGATTACCAGTGATAGAGGAACAGATAACCAGTGATAGAGGAATAGATTACCAGTGATAGGGGAATAGATTACCAGTGATAGAGGAATAGATTACCAGTGATAGGGGAACAGATTACCAGTGATAGGGGACTAGATTACCAGTGATAGGGGTATAGATTACCAGTGATAGGGGAATACGATTACCAGTGATAGGGGAACAGATTACCAGTGATAGGGGAACAGATTACCAGTGATAGAGGAATAGATTACCAGTGATAGGGGAATAGATTACCAGTGATAGGGGAATAGATTACCAGTGATAGAGGAATAGATAACCAGAGATAGAGGAATAGATTACCAGTGATAGGGGAATAGATAACCAGTGATAGGGGAATAGATTACCAGCGATAGAGGAATAGATTACCAGTGATAGAGGAATAGATTACCAGTGATAGAGGAATAGATTACCAGTGATAGGGGAATAGATAACCAGTGATAGGGGAATAGATTACCAGCGATAGAGGAATAGATTACCAGTGATAGAGGAATAGATTACCAGTGATAGGGGAATAGATTACCTGTGATAGAGGAATAGATTACCAGTGATAGGGGAATAGATTACCAGTGATAGAGGAATAGATTACCAGTGATAGGGGAACAGATTACCAGTGATAGGGGAATAGATTACCAGTAATAGAGGAATAGATTACCAGTGATAGAGGAATAGATTACCAGTGATAGGGAATAGATTACTAGAGATAGAGGAATAGATAACCAGTGATAGAGGAATAGATTACCAGTGATAGGGGAATAGATAACCAGTGATAGAGGAATAGATTACCAGTGATAGGGGAATAGATTACCAGTGATAGGGGAATAGATTACCAGTGATAAGGGAATAGATTACCAGTGATAGGGGAATAGATTACCAGTGATAGAGGAATAGATTACCAGTGATAGGGGAATAGATTGCCAGTGATAGGGGAATAGATTACCAGTGATAGAGGAATAGATTACCAGTGATAGAGGAATAGATTACCAGTGATAGGGGAATAGATTACCAGTGATAGGGGAATAGATTACCAGTGATAGAGAAATAGATTACCAGTGATAGGGGAATAGATTACCAGTGATAGGGGAATAGATTACCAGTGATAGAGGAATAGATTACCAGTGATAGAGGATTAGATTACCAGTGATAGAGGAATAGATTACCAGTGATAGAGGAATAGATAACCAGTGATAGGGGAATAGATTACCAGTGATAGAGGAACAGATTACCAGTGATAGAGGAATAGATTACCAGTGATAGGGGAATAGATAACCAGTGATAGAGGAATAGATTACCAGTGATAGAGCAATAGATTACCAGTGATAGGGGAATAGATTACCAGTGATAGAGGAATAGATTACCAGTGATAGAGGAATAGATTACCAGTGATAGGGGAATAGATTACCAGTGACAGGGGAATAGATTACCAGTGATAGGGGAATAGATTACCAGTGATAGGGGAATATATTACCAGTGATAGGGGAATAGATTACCAGTGATAGGGGAATAGATTACCAGTGATAGGGGAACAGATTACCAGTAATAGAGGAATAGATAACCAGTGATAGAGGAATAGATAACCAGTGATAGAGGAATAGATTACCAGTGATAGGGGAATAGATTACCAGTGATAGGGGAACAGATTACCAGTAATAGAGGAATAGATTACCAGTGATAGGGAAATAGATTACCAGTGATAGGGGAATAGATTACCAGTGATAGGGGAATAGATTACCAGTGATAGGGGAATAGATAAGCAGTGATAGGGGAATAGATTAACAGTGATAGGGGAATAGATTACCAGTGATAGGGGTATAGATAACCAGTAATAGGGGAATAGATTACCAGTGATAGGGGTATAGATAACCAGTAATAGGGGAATAGATTACCAGTGATAGAGGAATAGATTACCAGTGATAGAGGAATAGATAACCAGTGATAGGGGAATAGATTACCAGTGATAGAGAAATAGATAACCAGTGATAGGGGAATAGATTACCAGTGATAGGGGAATAGATTACCAGTGATAGGGGAATAGATTACCAGTGATAGGGGAATAGATTACCAGTGATAGAGGAATAGATTACCAGTGATAGGGGAACAGATTACCAGTGATAGGGGAATAGATTACCAGTGATAGGGGAACAGATTACCAGTGATAGGGGACTAGATTACCAGTGATAGGGGAACAGATTACCAGTAATAGAGGAATAGATTACCAGTGATAGGGGAATAGATAAGCAGTGATAGGGGAATAGATTACCAGTGATAGGGGGATAGATAACCAGTAATAGGGGAATAGATTACCAGTGATAGGGGTATAGATAACCAGTAATAGGGGAATAGATTACCAGTGATAGAGGAATAGATTACCAGTGATAGAGGAATAGATAACCAGTGATAGGGGAATAGATTACCAGTGATAGAGGAATAGATTACCAGTGATGGAGGAATAGATTACCAGTGATAGGGGAATAGATTACCAGTGATAGAGGAATAGATAACCAGTGATAGGGGAATAGATTACCAGTGACAGAGGAATAGATAACCAGTGATAGAGGAATAGATTACCAGTGATAGAGGAATAGATTACCAGTGATAGAGGAATAGATACCAGTGATAGAGGAATAGATTACCAGTGATAGAGGAATAGATTACCAGTGATAGAGGAATAGATTACCAATGATAGGGGAATAGATTACCAGTGATAGAGGAATAGATTACCAGTGATAGAGGAATAGATTACTAGTGATAGGGGAATAGATTACCAGTGATAGAGGAATAGATTACCAGTGATAGAGGAATAGATTACCAGTGATAGGGGAATAGATTACCAGTGATAGGGGAATAGATTACCAGTGATAGAGGAATAGATAACCAGTGATAGGGGAATAGATTACCAGTGATAGAGGAATAGATTACCAGTGATAGAGGAATAGATTACCAGTGATAGGGGAATAGATTACCAGTGATAGAGGAATAGATTACCAGTGATAGAGGAATAGATTACTAGTGATAGGGGAATAGATTACCAGTGATAGGGGAATAGATTACCAGTGATAGAGGAATAGATAACCAGTGATAGGGGAATAGATTACCAGTGATAGAGAAATAGATACCAGTGATAGGGGAATAGATTACCAGTGATAGGGGAATAGATTACCAGTGATAGAGGAATAGATAACCAGTGATAGGGGAATAGATTACCAGTGATAGAGAAATAGATACCAGTGATAGAGGAATAGATTACCAGTGATAGGGGAATAGATTACCAGTGATAGGGGAACAGATTACCAGTGATAGGGGAATAGATTACCAGTGATAGAGGAATAGATTACCAGTGATAGGGGAACAGATTACCAGTGATAGAGGAATAGATTACCAGTGATAGGGGAATAGATTACCAGTGATAGGGGAATAGATTACCAGCGATAGAGGAATAGATTACCAGTGATAGAGGAATAGATTACCAGTGATAGGGGAATAGATTACCAGTGATAGAGGAATAGATTACCAGTGATAGAGGAATAGATTACCAGTGATAGGGGAATAGATAACCAGTGATAGGGGAATAGATTACCAGTGATAGAGGAATAGATTACCAGTGATAGGGGAATAGATTACCAGTGATAGAGGAATAGATTACCAGTGATAGAGGAATAGATTACCAGTGATAGGGGAATAGATTACCAGTGATAGGGGAATAGATTACCAGTGATAGAGGAATAGATAACCAGTGATAGAGGAATAGATAACCAGTGATAGGGGAACAGATTACCAGTGATAGGGGAATAGATTACCAGTGATAGGGGAATAGATTACCAGTGATAGAGGAATAGATTACCAGTGATAGGGGAACAGATTACCAGTGATAGGGGAATAGATTACCAGTGATAGAGGAACAGATAACCAGTGATAGAGGAATAGATTACCAGTGATAGGGGAATAGATTACCAGTGATAGAGGAATAGATTACCAGTGATAGGGGAACAGATTACCAGTGATAGGGGACTAGATTACCAGTGATAGGGGTATAGATTACCAGTGATAGGGGAATAGATTACCAGTGATAGGGGAACAGATTACCAGTGATAGGGGAACAGATTACCAGTGATAGAGGAATAGATTACCAGTGATAGGGGAATAGATTACCAGTGATAGGGGAATAGATTACCAGTGATAGAGGAATAGATAACCAGAGATAGAGGAATAGATTACCAGTGATAGGGGAATAGATAACCAGTGATAGGGGAATAGATTACCAGCGATAGAGGAATAGATTACCAGTGATAGAGGAATAGATTACCAGTGATAGGGGAATAGATAACCAGTGATAGGGGAATAGATTACCAGCGATAGAGGAATAGATTACCAGTGATAGAGGAATAGATTACCAGTGATAGGGGAATAGATTACCAGTGATAGAGGAATAGATTACCAGTGATAGGGGAACAGATTACCAGTGATAGGGGAATAGATTACCAGTAATAGAGGAATAGATTACCAGTGATAGAGGAATAGATTACCAGTGATAGGGGAATAGATTACTAGAGATAGAGGAATAGATAACCAGTGATAGAGGAATAGATTACCAGTGATAGGGGAATAGATAACCAGTGATAGAGGAATAGATTACCAGTGATAGGGGAATAGATTACCAGTGATAGGGGAATAGATTACCAGTGATAAGGGAATAGATTACCAGTGATAGGGGAATAGATTACCAGTGATAGAGGAATAGATTACCAGTGATAGGGGAATAGATTGCCAGTGATAGGGGAATAGATTACCAGTGATAGAGGAATAGATTACCAGTGATAGAGGAATAGATTACCAGTGATAGGGGAACAGATTACCAGTGATAGAGGAATAGATTACCAGTGATAGAGGAATAGATTACCAGTGATAGAGGAATAGATAACCAGTGATAGGGAATAGATAACCAGTGATAGGGGAATAGATTACCAGTGATAGGGGAATAGATAACCAGTGATAGAGGAATAGATTACCAGTGATAGGGGAATAGATTACCAGTGATAGGGGAATAGATTACCAGTGATAGGGGTATAGATAACCAGTGATAGAGGAATAGATACCAGTGATAGGGGAATAGATTACCAGTGATAGGGGAATAGATAACCAGTGATAGAGGAATAGATACCAGTGATAGGGAATAGATTACCAGTGATAGAGGAATAGATTACCAGTGATAGAGGAATAGATTACCAGTGATAGGGGAATAGATTACCAGTGATAGAGGAACAGATTACCAGTGATAGAGGAATATATTACCAGTGATAGGGGAATAGATAACCAGTGATAGAGGAATAGATAACCAGTGATAGAGGAATAGATTACCAGTGATAAAGGAATAGATTACCAGTGATAGGGGAATAGATTACCAGTGATAGGGGAATAGATTACAGTGATAGGGGAATAGATAACCAGTGATAGAGGAATAGATTACCAGTGATAGGGGAATAGATTACCAGTGATAGGGGAATAGATTACCAGTGATAGAGGAATAGATTACCAGTGATAGAGGAATAAATTACCAGTGATAGGGGAATAGATTACCAGTGATAGAGGAACAGATTACCAGTGATAGAGGAATATATTACCAGTGATAGGGGAATAGATAACCAGTGATAGAGGAATAGATTACCAGTGATAGAGGAATAGATTACCAGTGATAGGGGAATAGATAACCAGTGATAGAGGAATAGATTACCAGTGATAGGGGAATAGATTACCAGTGATAGGGGAATAGATAACCAGTGATAGGGGAATAGATTACCAGTGATAGGGGAATAGATAACCAGTGATAGAGGAATAGATTACCAGTGATAGGGGAATAGATTACCAGTGATAGGGGAATAGATTACCAGTGATAGGGGAATAGATTACCAGTGATAGGGGAATAGATTACCAGTGATAGAGGAATAGATTACCAGTGATAGAGGAATAGATTACCAGTGATAGAGGAATAGATTACCAGTGATAGAGGAATAGATTACCAGTGATAGGGGAATAGATTACCAGTGATAGGGGAATAGATTACCAGTGATAGAGGAATAGATTACCAGTGATAGGGGAATAGATTACCAGTGATAGGGAATAGATTACCAGTGATAGGGGAATAGATTACCAGTGATAGAGGAATAGATTACCAGTGATAGGGGAATAGATTACCAGTGATAGGGGAATAGATTACCAGTGATAGGGGAATAGATTACCAGTGATAGAGGAATAGATTACCAGTGATAGGGGAATAGATTACCAGTGATAGAGGAATAGATTACCAGTGATAGGGGAATAGATTACCAGTGATAGAGGAATAGATTACCAGTGATAGGGGAATAGATTACCAGTGATAGAGGAATAGATTACCAGTGATAGGGGAATAGATTACCAGTGATAGGGGAATAGATTACCAGTGATAGGGGAATAGATTACCAGTGATAGGGGTATAGATTACCAGTGATAGGGGAATAGATTACCAGTGATGGAGGAATAGATTACCATTGATAGGGGAACAGATTACCAGTGATAGGGGAATAGATAACCAGTGATAGAGGAATAGATTACCAGTGATAGAGGAATAGATTACCAGTGATAGGGGAATAGATTACCAGTGATAGGGGAATAGATTACCAGTGATAGGGGAACAGATTACCAGTGATAGAGGAATAGATTACCAGTGATAGGGGAATAGATTACCAGTGATAGAGGAATAGATTACCAGTGATAGGGGAATAGATTACCAGTGATAGAGGAATAGATTACCAGTGATAGGGGAATAGATTACCAGTGATAGAGGAATAGATTACCAGTGATAGAGGAATAGATTACCAGTGATAGGGGAATAGATTACCAGTGACAGAGGAATAGATTACCAGTGATAGGGGAATAGATTACCAGTGATAGGGGAACAGATTACCAGTAATAGAGGAATAGATTACCAGTGATAGGGGAATAGATTACCAGTGATAGGGGAATAGATAACCAGTGATAGGGGAATAGATTACCAGTGATAGAGGAATAGATTACCAGTGATAGAGGAACAGATTACCAGTGATAGGGGAATAGATTACCAGTGATAGGGGAATAGATTACCAGTGATAGGGGAATAGATAACCAGTGATAGAGGAATAGATTACCAGTGATAGGGGAATAGATTACCAGTGATAGGGGAATAGATAACCAGTGATAGGGGAATAGATTACCAGTGATAGAGGAATAGATTACCAGTGATAGGGGAATAGATTACCAGTGATAGGGGAACAGATTACCAGTGATAGGGGAATAGATTACCAGTGATAGGGGAATAGATTACCAGTGATAGAGGAATAGATTACCAGTGATAGGGGAATAGATTACCAGTGATAGAGGAATAGATTACCAGTGATAGGGGAACAGATTACCAGTGATAGGGGAATAGATTACCAGTGATAGAGGAATAGATTACCAGTGATAGGGGAACAGATTACCAGTGATAGAGGAATAGATTACCAGTGACAGGGGAATATATTACCAGTGATAGGGGAAAAGATTACTAGAGATAGGGGAATAGATTACCAGTGATAGGGGAATAGATTACCAGTGATAGGGGAATAGATTACCAGTGATAGAGGAATAGATTACCAGTGACAGAGGAATAGATTACCAGTGATAGAGGAATAGATAGCCAGTGATAGGGGAGTAGATAACCAGTGATAGGGGAATAGATTACCAGTGATAGAGGAATAGATTACCAGTGATAGGGGAATAGATTACAGTGATAGGGGAATAGATTACCAGTGATAGGGGAATAGATTACCAGTGATAGAGGAATAGATTACCAGTGATAGGGGAATAGATTACCAGTGATAGAGGAATAGATTACCAGTGATAGGGGAATAGATAAGCAGTGATAGGGGAATAGATAACCAGTGATAGAGGAATAGATTACCAGTGATAGAGGAATAGATTACCAGTGATAGAGGAATAGATAACCAGTGATAGGGGAATAGATTACCAGTGATAGAGGAATAGATTACCAGTGATAGAGGAATAGATTACCAGTGATAGAGGATTAGATAACCAGTGATAGGGGAATAGATTACCAGTGATAGAGGAACAGATTACCAGTGATAGAGGAATAGATTACCAGTGATAGAGGAATAGATTACCAGTGATAGGGGAATAGATTACCAGTGATAGGGGAACAGATAACCAGTGATAGAGGAATAGATAACCAGTGATAGGGGAATAGATAACCAGTGATAGAGGAATAGATTACCAGTGATAGAGGAATAGATAACCAGTGATAGGGGAACAGATAACCAGTGATAGAGGAATAGATAACCAGTGATAGAGGAATAGATAACCAGTGATAGAGGAATAGATTACCAGTGATAGGGGAATAGATTACCAGTGATAGAGGAACAGATAACCAGTGATAGGGGAATAGATAACCAGTGATAGAGGAATAGATTACCAGTGATAGGGGAATAGATTACCAGTGATAGAGGAATAGATTACCAGTGATAGGGGAATAGATAACCAGTGATAGAGGAATAGATTACCAGTGATAGAGGAACAGATTACCAGTGATAGAGGAATAGATTACCAGTGATAGGGGAATAGATTACCAGTGATAGGGGAATAGATTACCAGTGATAGGGGAATAGATAAGCAGTGATAGGGGAATAGATTACCAGTGATAGGGGAATAGATTACCAGTGATAGGGGTATAGATAACCAGTAATAGGGGAATAGATTACCAGTGATAGGGGTATAGATAACCAGTAATAGGGGAATAGATTACCAGTGATAGAGGAATAGATTACCAGTGATAGAGGAATGGATAACCAGTGATAGGGGAATAGATTACCAGTTATAGGGGAACAGATTACCAGTGATAGGGGAATAGATTACCAGTGATAGGGGAACAGATTACCAGTGATAGGGGACTAGATTACCAGTGATAGGGGAATAGATTACCAGTGATAGGGGAATAGATTACCAGTGATAGGGGAACAGATTACCAGTGATAGGGGAACAGATTACCAGTGATAGGGGAACAGATTACCAGTGATAGAGGAATAGATTACCAGTGATAGAGGAATAGATTACCAGTGATAGGGGAATAGATTACCAGTGATAGAGGAATAGATTACCAGTGATAGGGGAATAGATTACCAGTGATAGGGGAATAGATTACCAGCGATAGAGGAATAGATTACCAGTGATAGAGGAATAGATTACCAGTGATAGAGGAATAGATAACCAGTGATAGAGGAATAGATTACCAGTGATAGGGGAATAGATTACCAGTGATAGAGGAATAGATTACCAGTGATAGAGGAATAGATAACCAGTGATAGAGGAATAGATAACCAGTGATAGAGGAATAGATTACCAGTGATAGAGGAATAGATTACCAGTGATAGGGGAATAGATTACCAGTGATAGAGGAATAGATTACCAGTGATAGGGGAATAGATTACCAGTGATAGAGGAATAGATTACCAGTGATAGGGGAATAGATTACCAGTGATAGAGGAATAGATTACCAGTGATAGGGGAATAGATTACCAGTGATAGAGGAATAGATTACCAGTGATAGGGGAATAGATTACCAGTGATAGAGGAATAGATTACCAGTGATAGAGGAATAGATAACCAGTGATAGGGGAATAGATTACCAGTGATAGAGGAATAGATAACCAGTGATAGGGGAATAGATTACCAGTGATAGGGGAATAGATTACCAGTGATAGGGGAATAGATTACCAGTGATAGAGGAATAGATTACCAGTGATAGGGGAATAGATTACCAGTGATAGGGGAACAGATTACCAGTGATAGGGGACTAGATTACCAGTGATAGGGGTATAGATTACCAGTGATAGGGGAATAGATTACCAGTGATAGGGGAATAGATTACCAGTGATAGAGGAATAGATACCAGTGATAGGGGAATAGATTACCAGTGATAGGGGAACAGATTACCAGTGATAGGGGAATAGATTACCAGTGATAGAGGAATAGATAACCAGTGATAGAGGAATAGATAACCAGTGATAGGGGAATAGATTACCAGTGATAGGGGAATAGATTACCAGTGATAGGGGAATAGATTACCAGTGATAGAGGAATAGATAACCAGTGATAGAGGAATAGATAACCAGTGATAGGGGAACAGATTACCAGTGATAGGGGAATAGATTACCAGTGATAGGGGTATAGATAACCAGTAATAGGGGAATAGATTACCAGCGATAGGGGTATAGATAACCAGTAATAGGGGAATAGATTACCAGTGATAGAGGAATAGATTACCAGTGATAGAGGAATAGATAACCAGTGATAGGGGAATAGATTACCAGTGATAGAGGAATAGATAACCAGTGATAGGGGAATAGATTACCAGTGATAGGGGAATAGATTACCAGTGATAGGGGAATAGATTACCAGTGATAGAGGAATAGATTACCAGTGATAGGGGAATAGATTACCAGTGATAGGGGAACAGATTACCAGTGATAGGGGACTAGATTACCAGTGATAGGGGTATAGATTACCAGTGATAGGGGAATAGATTACCAGTGATAGGGGAATAGATTATCAGTGATAGAGGAATAGATACCAGTGATAGGGGAATAGATTACCAGTGATAGAGGAATAGATTACCAGTGATAGAGGAATAGATAACCAGTGATAGGGGAACAGATTACCAGTGATAGGGGAACAGATTACCAGTGATAGGGGAACAGATTAGATAGGGGAACAGATTACCAGTGATAGGGGAACAGATTACCAGTGATAGGGGAACAGATTACCAGTGTTAGAGGAATAGATTACCAGTGATAGGGGAATAGATAACCAGTGATAGGGGAATAGATTACCAGTGATAGAGGAATAGATTACCAGTGATAGAGGAATAGATTACCAGTGATAGGGGAATAGATTACCAGTGATAGGGGAATAGATTACCAGTGATAGAGGAATAGATTACCAGTGATAGGGGAACAGATTACCAGTGATAGGGGAATAGATTACCAGTAATAGAGGAATAGATTACCAGAGATAGAGGAATAGATTACCAGTGATAGAGGAATAGATTACCAGTGATAGAGGAATAGATTACCAGTGATAGGGGAATAGATTACCAGTGATAGGGGAATAGATTACCAGTGATAAGGGAATAGATTACCAGTGATAGAGGAATAGATTACCAGTGATAGGGGAATAGATTACCAGTGATAGAGGAATAGATTACCAGTGATAGGGGAATAGATTGCCAGTGATAGGGGAATAGATTACCAGTGATAGGGGAATAGATTACCAGTGATAGAGGAACAGATTACCAGTGATAGAGGAATAGATAACCAGTGATAGGGGAATAGATTACCAGTGATAGAGGAATAGATTACCAGTGATAGAGGAATAGATTACCAGTGATAGGGGAACAGATTACCAGTGATAGGGGAATAGATTACCAGTGATAGAGGAATAGATTACCAGTGATAGAGGAATAGATAACCAGTGATATGGAATAGATAACCAGTGATAGGGGAATAGATTACCAGTGATAGGGGAATAGATAACCAGTGATAGGGGAATAGATTACCAGTGATAGAGGAATAGATTACCAGTGATAGAGGAATAGATTACCAGTGATAGGGGAATAGATTACCAGTGATAGGGGAACAGATTACCAGTGATAGGGGAATAGATTACCAGTGATAGAGGAACAGATTACCAGTGATAGGGGAACAGATTACCAGTGATAGGGGAATAGATTACCAGTGATAGGGGAATAGATTACCAGTGATAGAGGAATAGATAACCAGTGATAGGGGAATAGATAACCAGTGATAGAGGAATAGATTACCAGTGATAGGGGAATAGATAACCAGTGATAGAGGAATAGATTACCAGTGATAGGGGAATAGATTACCAGTGATAGAGGAACAGATTACCAGTGATAGGGGAATAGATTACCAGTGATAGGGGAATAGATTACCAGTGATAGGGGAATAGATTACCAGTGATAGGGGAATAGATTACCAGTGATATGGGAATAGATTACCAGTGATAGGGGTATAGATTACCAGTGATAGGGGAATAGATTACCAGTGATAGAGGAATAGATTACCAGTGATAGGGGAATAGATTACCAGTGATAGAGGAATAGATTACCAGTGATAGGGGAATAGATTACCAGTGATAGAGGAATAGATTACCAGTGATAGGGGAATAGATTACCAGTGATAGGGGAACAGATTACCAGTGATAGAGGAATAGATTACCAGTGATAGAGGAATAGATTACCAGTGATAGGGGAATAGATTACCAGTGATAGAGGAATAGATTACCAGTGATAGGGGAATAGATTACCAGTGATAGAGGAATAGATTACCAGTGATAGAGGAATTGATTACCAGTGATAGAGGAATAGATTTCCAGTGATAGGGGAATAGATTACCAGTGATAGGGGAATAGATTACCAGTGATAGGGGAATAGATTACCAGTGATAGGGGTATAGATTACCAGTGATAGGGGAAGAGATTACCAGTGATAGGGGAACAGATTACCAGTGATAGGGGAATAGATTACCAGTGATAGAGGAATAGATAACCAGTGATAGAGGAATAGATAACCAGTGATAGGGGAATAGATTACCAGTGATAGGGGAATAGATTACCAGTGATAGGGGAATAGATTACCAGTGATAGAGGAATAGATAACCAGTGATAGAGGAATAGATAACCAGTGATAGGGGAACAGATTACCAGTGATAGGGGAATAGATTACCAGTGATAGGGGTATAGATAACCAGTAATAGGGGAATAGATTACCAGCGATAGGGGTATAGATAACCAGTAATAGGGGAATAGATTACCAGTGATAGAGGAATAGATTACCAGTGATAGAGGAATAGATAACCAGTGATAGGGGAATAGATTACCAGTGATAGAGGAATAGATAACCAGTGATAGGGGAATAGATTACCAGTGATAGGGGAATAGATTACCAGTGATAGGGGAATAGATTACCAGTGATAGAGGAATAGATTACCAGTGATAGGGGAATAGATTACCAGTGATAGGGGAACAGATTACCAGTGATAGGGGACTAGATTACCAGTGATAGGGGTATAGATTACCAGTGATAGGGGAATAGATTACCAGTGATAGGGGAATAGATTATCAGTGATAGAGGAATAGATACCAGTGATAGGGGAATAGATTACCAGTGATAGAGGAATAGATTACCAGTGATAGAGGAATAGATAACCAGTGATAGGGGAACAGATTACCAGTGATAGGGGAACAGATTACCAGTGATAGGGGAACAGATTAGATAGGGGAACAGATTACCAGTGATAGGGGAACAGATTACCAGTGATAGGGGAACAGATTACCAGTGTTAGAGGAATAGATTACCAGTGATAGGGGAATAGATAACCAGTGATAGGGGAATAGATTACCAGTGATAGAGGAATAGATTACCAGTGATAGAGGAATAGATTACCAGTGATAGGGGAATAGATTACCAGTGATAGGGGAATAGATTACCAGTGATAGAGGAATAGATTACCAGTGATAGGGGAACAGATTACCAGTGATAGGGGAATAGATTACCAGTAATAGAGGAATAGATTACCAGAGATAGAGGAATAGATTACCAGTGATAGAGGAATAGATTACCAGTGATAGAGGAATAGATTACCAGTGATAGGGGAATAGATTACCAGTGATAGGGTAATAGATTACCAGTGATAAGGGAATAGATTACCAGTGATAGAGGAATAGATTACCAGTGATAGGGGAATAGATTACCAGTGATAGAGGAATAGATTACCAGTGATAGGGGAATAGATTGCCAGTGATAGGGGAATAGATTACCAGTGATAGGGGAATAGATTACCAGTGATAGAGGAACAGATTACCAGTGATAGAGGAATAGATAACCAGTGATAGGGGAATAGATTACCAGTGATAGAGGAATAGATTACCAGTGATAGAGGAATAGATTACCAGTGATAGGGGAACAGATTACCAGTGATAGGGGAATAGATTACCAGTGATAGAGGAATAGATTACCAGTGATAGAGGAATAGATAACCAGTGATATGGAATAGATAACCAGTGATAGGGGAATAGATTACCAGTGATAGGGGAATAGATAACCAGTGATAGGGGAATAGATTACCAGTGATAGAGGAATAGATTACCAGTGATAGAGGAATAGATTACCAGTGATAGGGGAATAGATTACCAGTGATAGGGGAACAGATTACCAGTGATAGGGGAATAGATTACCAGTGATAGGGGAATAGATTACCAGTGATAGAGGAACAGATTACCAGTGATAGGGGAACAGATTACCAGTGATAGGGGAATAGATTACCAGTGATAGGGGAATAGATTACCAGTGATAGAGGAATAGATAACCAGTGATAGGGGAATAGATAACCAGTGATAGAGGAATAGATTACCAGTGATAGGGGAATAGATAACCAGTGATAGAGGAATAGATTACCAGTGATAGGGGAATAGATTACCAGTGATAGAGGAACAGATTACCAGTGATAGGGGAATAGATTACCAGTGATAGGGGAATAGATTACCAGTGATAGGGGAATAGATTACCAGTGATAGGGGAATAGATTACCAGTGATATGGGAATAGATTACCAGTGATAGGGGTATAGATTACCAGTGATAGGGGAATAGATTACCAGTGATAGAGGAATAGATTACCAGTGATAGGGGAATAGATTACCAGTGATAGAGGAATAGATTACCAGTGATAGGGGAATAGATTACCAGTGATAGAGGAATAGATTACCAGTGATAGGGGAATAGATTACCAGTGATAGGGGAACAGATTACCAGTGATAGAGGAATAGATTACCAGTGATAGAGGAATAGATTACCAGTGATAGGGGAATAGATTACCAGTGATAGAGGAATAGATTACCAGTGATAGGGGAATAGATTACCAGTGATAGAGGAATAGATTACCAGTGATAGAGGAATTGATTACCAGTGATAGAGGAATAGATTTCCAGTGATAGGGGAATAGATTACCAGTGATAGGGGAATAGATTACCAGTGATAGGGGAATAGATTACCAGTGATAGGGGTATAGATTACCAGTGATAGGGGAATAGATTACCAGTGATGGAGGAATAGATTACCATTGATAGGGGAACAGATTACCAGTGATAGGGGAATAGATAACCAGTGATAGAGGAATAGATTACCAGTGATAGGGGAATAGATTACCAGTGATAGGGGAATAGATTACCAGTGATAGAGGAATAGATTACCAGTGATAGGGGAATAGATTACCAGTGATAGAGGAATAGATTACCAGTGATAGGGGAATAGATTACCAGTGATAGAGGAATAGATTACCAGTGATAGGGGAATAGATTACCAGTGATAGGGGAACAGATTACCAGTAATAGAGGAATAGATTACCAGTGATAGGGGAATAGATTACCAGTGATAGGGGAATAGATAACCAGTGATAGGGGAATAGATTACCAGTGATAGAGGAATAGATTACCAGTGATAGAGGAACAGATTACCAGTGATAGGGGAATAGATTACCAGTGATAGGGGAATAGATTACCAGTGATAGAGGAATAGATTACCAGTGATAGGGGAATAGATAACCAGTGATAGAGGAATAGATTACCAGTGATAGGGGAATAGATTACCAGTGATAGAGGAATAGATTACCTGTGATAGGGGAATAGATAACCAGTGATAGGGGAATAGATTACCAGTGATAGAGGAATAGATTACCAGTGATAGGGGAACAGATTACCAGTGATAGGGGAATAGATAACCAGTGATAGGGGAATAGATAACCATTGATAGGGGAATAGATTACCAGTGATAGGGGAATAGATTACCAGTGATAGGGGAACAGATTACCAATGATAGGGGAATAGATTACCAGTGATAGGGGAATAGATTACCAGTGATAGAGGAATAGATTACCAGTGATAGGGGAATAGATTACCAGTGATAGAGGAATAGATTACCAGTGATAGGGGAACAGATTACCAGTGATAGGGGAATAGATTACCAGTGATAGAGGAATAGATTACCAGTGATAGGGGAACAGATTACCAGTGATAGAGGAATAGATTACCAGTGATAGGGGAATATATTACCAGTGATAGGGGAACAGATTACTAGAGATAGGGGAATAGATTACCAGTGATAGGGGAATAGATTACCAGTGATAGGGGAATAGATTACCAGTGATAGAGGAATAGATTACCAGTGACAGAGGAATAGATTACCAGTGATAGAGGAATAGATAGCCAGTGATAGGGGAATAGATAACCAGTGATAGGGAAATAGATTACCAGTGATAGAGGAATAGATTACCAGTGATAGGGGAATAGATTACAGTGATAGGGGAATATTTTACCAGTGATAGGGGAATAGATTACCAGTGATAGAGGAATAGATTACCAGTGATAGGGGAATAGATTACCAGTGATAGAGGAATAGATTTCCAGTGATAGGGGAATAGATTACCAGTGATAGGGGAATAGATTACCAGTGATAGGGGTATAGATTACCAGTGATAGGGGAATAGATTACCAGTGATGGAGGAATAGATTACCATTGATAGGGGAACAGATTACCAGTGATAGGGGAATAGATTACCAGTGATAGGGGAATAGATAACCAGTGATAGAGGAATAGATTACCAGTGATAGAGGAATAGATTACCAGTGATAGGGGAATAGATTACCAGTGATAGAGGAATAGATTACCAGTGATAGGGGAATAGATTACCAGTGATAGAGGAATAGATTACCAGTGATAGAGGAATAGATTACCAGTGATAGGGGAATAGATTACCAGTGATAGAGGAATAGATTACCAGTGATAGGGGAATAGATTACCAGTGATAGGGGAATAGATTACCAGTGATAGGGGAACAGATTACCAGTAATAGAGGAATAGATTACCAGTGATAGGGGAATAGATTACCAGTGATAGGGGAATAGATAACCAGTGATAGGGGAATAGATTACCAGTGATAGAGGAATAGATTACCAGTGATAGAGGAATAGATTACCAGTGATAGGGGAATAGATTACCAGTGATAGAGGAATAGATTACCAGTGATAGGGGAACAGATTACCAGTGATAGGGGAATAGATTACCAGTGATAGAGGAATAGATTACCAGTGATAGGGGAACAGATTACCAGTGATAGAGGAATAGATTACCAGTGATAGGGGAATATATTACCAGTGATAGGGGAACAGATTACTAGAGATAGGGGAATAGATTACCAGTGATAGGGGAATAGATTACCAGTGATAGGGGAATAGATTACCAGTGATAGAGGAATAGATTACCAGTGACAGAGGAATAGATTACCAGTGATAGAGGAATAGATAGCCAGTGATAGGGGAATAGATAACCAGTGATAGGGGAATAGATTACCAGTGATAGAGGAATAGATTACCAGTGATAGGGGAATAGATTACAGTGATAGGGGAATATTTTACCAGTGATAGGGGAATAGATTACCAGTGATAGAGGAATAGATTACCAGTGATAGGGGAATAGATTACCAGTGATAGAGGAATAGATTACCAGTGATAGGGGAATAGATAAGCAGTGATAGGGGAATAGATAACCAGTGATAGAGGAATAGATTACCAGTGATAGAGGAATAGATTACCAGTGATAGAGGAATAGATAACCAGTGATAGGGGAATAGATTACCAGTGATAGAGGAATAGATTACCAGTGATAGAGGAATAGATTACCAGTGATAGAGGATTAGATAACCAGTGATAGGGGAATAGATTACCAGTGATAGAGGAACAGATTACCAGTGATAGAGGAATAGATTACCAGTGATAGAGGAATAGATTACCAGTGATAGGGGAATAGATTACCAGTGATAGGGGAATAGATAACCAGTGATAGGGGAATAGATTACCAGTGATAGAGGAATAGATAACCAGTGATAGAGGAATAGATTACCAGTGATAGAGGAATAGATTACCACTGATAGAGGAATAGATTACCAGTGATAGAGGAATAGATTACCAGTGATAGAGGAATAGATTACCAGTGATAGGGGAATAGATAACCAGTGATAGAGGAATAGATTACCAGTGATAGAGGAATAGATTACCAGTGATAGGGGAATAGATTACCAGTGATAGAGGAATAGATTACCAGTGATAGAGGAATAGATTACCAGTGATAGGGGAATAGATAACCAGTGATAGGGGAATAGATTACCAGTGATAGAGGAACAGATTACCAGTGATAGAGGAATAGATTACCAGTGATAGGGGAATAGATTACCAGTGATAGAGGAATAGATTACCAGTGATAGGGGAATAGATTACCAGTGATAGAGGAATAGATTACCAGTGATAGAGGAATAGATTACCAGTGATAGGGGAATAGATTACCAGTGATAGAGAAATAGATTACCAGTGATAGGGGAATAGATTACCAGTGATAGGGGAATAGATTACCAGTGATAGAGGAATAGATTACCAGTGATAGAGGATTAGATTACCAGTGATAGAGGAATAGATTACCAGTGATAGAGGAATAGATAACCAGTGATAGGGGAACAGATTACCAGTGATAGAGGAACAGATTACCAGTGATAGAGGAATAGATTACCAGTGATAGGGGAATAGATAACCAGTGATAGAGGAATAGATTACCAGTGATAGAGCAATAGATTACCAGTGATAGGGGAATAGATTACCAGTGATAGAGGAATAGATTACCAGTGATAGAGGAATAGATTACCAGTGATAGGGGAATAGATTACCAGTGACAGGGGAATAGATTACCAGTGATAGGGGAATAGATTACCAGTGATAGGGGAATATATTACCAGTGATAGGGGAATAGATTACCAGTGATAGGGGAATAGATTACCAGTGATAGGGGAACAGATTACCAGTAATAGAGGAATAGATAACCAGTGATAGAGGAATAGATAACCAGTGATAGAGGAATAGATTACCAGTGATAGGGGAATAGATTACCAGTGATAGGGGAACAGATTACCAGTAATAGAGGAATAGATTACCAGTGATAGGGAAATAGATTACCAGTGATAGGGGAATAGATTACCAGTGATAGGGGAATAGATTACCAGTGATAGGGGAATAGATAAGCAGTGATAGGGGAATAGATTACCAGTGATAGGGGAATAGATTACCAGTGATAGGGGTATAGATAACCAGTAATAGGGGAATAGATTACCAGTGATAGGGGTATAGATAACCAGTAATAGGGGAATAGATTACCAGTGATAGAGGAATAGATTACCAGTGATAGAGGAATAGATAACCAGTGATAGGGGAATAGATTACCAGTGATAGAGAAATAGATAACCAGTGATAGGGGAATAGATTACCAGTGATAGGGGAATAGATTACCAGTGATAGGGGAATAGATTACCAGTGATAGGGGAATAGATTACCAGTGATAGAGGAATAGATTACCAGTGATAGGGGAACAGATTACCAGTGATAGGGGAATAGATTACCAGTGATAGGGGAACAGATTACCAGTGATAGGGGACTAGATTACCAGTGATAGGGGAACAGATTACCAGTAATAGAGGAATAGATTACCAGTGATAGGGGAATAGATAAGCAGTGATAGGGGAATAGATTACCAGTGATAGGGGGATAGATAACCAGTAATAGGGGAATAGATTACCAGTGATAGGGGTATAGATAACCAGTAATAGGGGAATAGATTACCAGTGATAGAGGAATAGATTACCAGTGATAGAGGAATAGATAACCAGTGATAGGGGAATAGATTACCAGTGATAGAGGAATAGATTACCAGTGATGGAGGAATAGATTACCAGTGATAGGGGAATAGATTACCAGTGATAGAGGAATAGATAACCAGTGATAGGGGAATAGATTACCAGTGACAGAGGAATAGATAACCAGTGATAGAGGAATAGATTACCAGTGATAGAGGAATAGATTACCAGTGATAGAGGAATAGATACCAGTGATAGAGGAATAGATTACCAGTGATAGAGGAATAGATTACCAGTGATAGAGGAATAGATTACCAGTGATAGGGGAATAGATTACCAGTGATAGAGGAATAGATTACTAGTGATAGGGGAATAGATTACCAGTGATAGGGGAATAGATTACCAGTGATAGAGGAATAGATTACCAGTGATAGGGGAATAGATTACCAGTGATAGAGGAATAGATTACTAGTGATAGGGGAATAGATTACCAGTGATAGGGGAATAGATTACCAGTGATAGAGGAATAGATTACCAGTGATAGGGGAATAGATTACCAGTGATAGGGGAATAGATTACCAGTGATAGAGGAATAGATAACCAGTGATAGGGGAATAGATTACCAGTGATAGAGGAATAGATTACCAGTGATAGAGGAATAGATTACCAGTGATAGGGGAATAGATTACCAGTGATAGAGGAATAGATTACCAGTGATAGAGGAATAGATTACTAGTGATAGGGGAATAGATTACCAGTGATAGGGGAATAGATTACCAGTGATAGAGGAATAGATAACCAGTGATAGGGGAATAGATTACCAGTGATAGAGAAATAGATACCAGTGATAGGGGAATAGATTACCAGTGATAGGGGAATAGACTACCAGTGATAGGGGAATAGATTACCAGTGATAGAGGAATAGATAACCAGTGATAGGGGAATAGATTACCAGTGATAGAGAAATAGATACCAGTGATAGGGGAATAGATTACCAGTGATAGGGGAATAGACTACCAGTGATAGAGGAATAGATAACCAGTGATAGGGGAATAGATTACCAGTGATAGAGAAATAGATACCAGTGATAGAGGAATAGATTACCAGTGATAGGGGAATAGATTACCAGTGATAGGGGAATAGATTACCAGTGATAGGGGAATAGATTACCAGTGATAGGGGAACAGATTACCAGTGATAGGGGAATAGATTACCAGTGATAGAGGAATAGATTACCAGTGATAGGGGAATAGATTACCAGTGATAGAGGAATAGATTACCAGTGATAGGGGAATAGATTACCAGTGATAGAGGAATAGATTACCAGTGATAGAGGAATAGATTACCAGTGATAGGGGAATAGATTACCAGTGATAGGGGAATAGATTACCAGTGATAGAGGAATAGATAACCAGTGATAGAGGAATAGATAACCAGTGATAGGGGAACAGATTACCAGTGATAGGGGAATAGATTACCAGTGATAGGGGAATAGATTACCAGTGATAGAGGAATAGATTACCAGTGATAGGGGAACAGATTACCAGTGATAGGGGAATAGATTACCAGTGATAGAGGAACAGATAACCAGTGATAGAGGAATAGATTACCAGTGATAGGGGAATAGATTACCAGTGATAGAGGAATAGATTACCAGTGATAGGGGAACAGATTACCAGTGATAGGGGACTAGATTACCAGTGATAGGGGTATAGATTACCAGTGATAGGGGAATAGATTACCAGTGATAGGGGAACAGATTACCAGTGATAGGGGAACAGATTACCAGTGATAGAGGAATAGATTACCAGTGATAGGGGAATAGATTACCAGTGATAGGGGAATAGATTACCAGTGATAGAGGAATAGATAACCAGAGATAGAGGAATAGATTACCAGTGATAGGGGAATAGATAACCAGTGATAGGGGAATAGATTACCAGCGATAGAGGAATAGATTACCAGTGATAGAGGAATAGATTACCAGTGATAGAGGAATAGATTACCAGTGATAGGGGAATAGATAACCAGTGATAGGGGAATAGATTACCAGCGATAGAGGAATAGATTACCAGTGATAGAGGAATAGATTACCAGTGATAGGGGAATAGATTACCTGTGATAGAGGAATAGATTACCAGTGATAGGGGAATAGATTACCAGTGATAGAGGAATAGATTACCAGTGATAGGGGAACAGATTACCAGTGATAGGGGAATAGATTACCAGTAATAGAGGAATAGATTACCAGAGATAGAGGAATAGATTACCAGTGATAGAGGAATAGATTACCAGTGATAGGGGAATAGATTACTAGAGATAGAGGAATAGATAACCAGTGATAGAGGAATAGATTACCAGTGATAGGGGAATAGATAACCAGTGATAGAGGAATAGATTACCAGTGATAGGGGAATAGATTACCAGTGATAGGGGAATAGATTACCAGTGATAAGGGAATAGATTACCAGTGATAGGGGAATAGATTACCAGTGATAGAGGAATAGATTACCAGTGATAGGGGAATAGATTGCCAGTGATAGGGGAATAGATTACCAGTGATAGAGGAATAGATTACCAGTGATAGGGGAACAGATTACCAGTGATAGAGGAATAGATTACCAGTGATAGAGGAATAGATTACCAGTGATAGAGGAATAGATAACCAGTGATAGGGAATAGATAACCAGTGATAGGGGAATAGATTACCAGTGATAGGGGAATAGATAACCAGTGATAGGGGAATAGATTACCAGTGATAGAGGAATAGATTACCAGTGATAGGGGAATAGATTACCAGTGATAGGGGAACAGATTACCAGTGATAGGGGAATAGATTACCAGTGATAGAGGAATAGATTACCAGTGATAGAGGAATAGATAACCAGTGATAGGGGAATAGATTACCAGTGATAGGGGAATAGATTACCAGTGATAGAGGATTAGATTACCAGTGATAGGGGAATAGATAACCAGTGATAGAGGAATAGATTACCAGTGATAGGGGAATAGATAACCAGTGATAGAGGAATAGATTACCAGTGATAGGGGAATAGATTACCAGTGATAGAGGAACAGATTACCAGTGATAGGGGAATAGATTACCAGTGATAGGGGAATAGATTACCAGTGATATGGGAATAGATTACCAGTGATAGGGGTATAGATTACCAGTGATAGGGGAATAGATTACCAGTGATAGAGGAATAGATTACCAGTGATAGGGGAATAGATTACCAGTGATAGAGGAATAGATTACCAGTGATAGAGTGATAGAGGAATAGATTACCAGTGATAGGGGAATAGATTACCAGTGATAGGGGAACAGATTACCAGTGATAGAGGAATAGATTACCAGTGATAGGGGAATAGATTACCAGTGATAGAGGAATAGATTACCAGTGATAGGGGAATAGATTACCAGTGATAGAGGAATAGATTACCAGTGATAGGGGAATAGATTACCAGTGATAGGGGAATAGATTACCAGTGATAGGGGAATAGATTTCCAGTGATAGGGGAATAGATTACCAGTGATAGGGGAATAGATTACCAGTGATAGGGGTATAGATTACCAGTGATAGGGGAATAGATTACCAGTGATAGAGGAATAGATTACCATTGATAGGGGAACAGATTACCAGTGATAGGGGAATAGATTACCAGTGATATGGGAATAGATAACCAGTGATAGAGGAATAGATTACCAGTGATAGAGGAATAGATTACCAGTGATAGAGGAATAGATTACCAGTGATAGGGGAATAGATTACCAGTGATAGAGGAATAGATTACCAGTGATAGAGGAATAGATTACCAGTGATAGGGGAATAGATTACCAGTGATGGAGGAATAGATTACCAGTGATAGGGGAATAGATTACCAGTGATAGAGGAATAGATTACCAGTGATAGGGGAATAGATTACCAGTGATAGAGGAATAGATTACCAGTGATAGGGGAATAGATTACCAGTGATAGGGGAATAGATTACCAGTGATAGGGGAACAGATTACCAGTGATAGAGGAATAGATTACCAGTGATAGGGGAATAGATTACCAGTGATAGGGGAATAGATAACCAGTGATAGGGGAATAGATTACCAGTGATAGAGGAATAGATTACCAGTGATAGAGGAACAGATTACCAGTGATAGGGGAATAGATTACCAGTGATAGAGGAATAGATTACCAGTGATAGGGGAATAGATTACCAGTGATAGAGGAATAGATTACCAGTGATAGGGGAATAGATTACCAGTGATAGAGGAATAGATTACCAGTGATAGAGGAATAGATTACCAGTGATAGGGGAATAGATTACCAGTGATAGAGGAATAGATTACCAGTGATAGGGGAATAGATTACCAGTGATAGGGGAATAGATTACCAGTGATAGGGGAACAGATTACCAGTAATAGAGGAATAGATTACCAGTGATAGGGGAATAGATTACCAGTGATAGGGGAATAGATAACCAGTGATAGGGGAATAGATTACCAGTGATAGAGGAATAGATTACCAGTGATAGAGGAACAGATTACCAGTGATAGGGGAATAGATTACCAGTGATAGAGGAATAGATTACCAGTGATAGGGGAATAGATTACCAGTGATAGGGGAATAGATTACCAGTGATAGAGGAATAGATTACCAGTGATAGAGGAATAGATTACCAGTGATAGGGGAATAGATTACCAGTGATAGAGGAATAGATAACCAGTGATAGGGGAATAGATTACCAGTGATAGAGGAATAGATTACCAGTGATAGGGGAACAGATTACCAGTGATAGAGGAATAGATTACCAGTGATAGGGGAATAGATAACCAGTGATAGGGGAATAGATAACCATTGATAGGGGAATAGATTACCAGTGATAGGGGAATAGATTACCAGTGATAGGGGAATAGATTACCAGTGATAGGGGAACAGATTACCAGTGATAGGGGAATAGATTACCAGTGATAGAGGAATAGATTACCAGTGATAGGGGAATAGATTACCAGTGATAGAGGAATAGATTACCAGTGATAGGGGAACAGATTACCAGTGATAGGGGAATAGATTACCAGTGATAGAGGAATAGATTACCAGTGATAGGGGAACAGATTACCAGTGATAGGGGAACAGATTACCAGTGATAGAGGAATAGATTACCAGTGATAGGGGAATATATTACCAGTGATAGGGGAACAGATTACTAGAGATAGGGGAATAGATTACCAGTGATAGGGGAATAGATTACCAGTGATAGGGGAATAGATTACCAGTGACAGAGGAATAGATTACCAGTGATAGGGGAACAGATTACCAGTGATAGGGGAATAGATTACCAGTGATAGAGGAATAGATAGCCAGTGATAGGGAAATAGATAACCAGTGATAGGGGAATAGATTACCAGTGATAGAGGAATAGATTACCAGTGATAGGGGAATAGATTACCAGTGATAGGGGAATAGATTACCAGTGATAGAGGAATAGATTAACAGTGATAGGGGAATAGATTACCAGTGATAGAGGAATAGATTACAGTGATAGGGGAATAGATTACCAGTGATAGGGGAATAGATTACCAGTGATAGGGGAATAGATTACCAGTGATAGAGGAATAGATTACCAGTGATAGGGGAATAGATTACCAGTGATAGAGGAATAGATAACAGATTACCAGTGATAGGGGAATAGATTACCAGTGATAGGGGAATAGATTACCAGTGATAGAGGAATAGATTACCAGTGATAGGGGAATAGATTACCAGTGATAGAGGAATAGATTACCAGTGATAGGGGAATAGATTACCAGTGATAGGGGAATAGATTACCAGTGATAGAGGAATAGATTACCAGTGATAGGGGAACAGATTACCAGTGATAGGGGAACAGATTACCAGTGATAGGGGTATAGATTACCAGTGATAGGGGAATAGATTACCAGTGATAGAGGAATAGATTACCAGTGATAGGGGAATAGATTACCAGTGATAGGGGAATAGATTACCAGTGATAGAGGAATAGATTACCATTGATAGGGGAACAGATTACTAGAGATAGGGGAATAGATTACCATTGATACCATTGATAGGGGAATAGATTACCAATGATAGGGGAACAGATTAACGGTGATAGGGGAGCAGATTAACGGTGATGGATGAAATTATTATTTGGGTCGTGGTGCTCAGCGTAATTAAGTGCACAGAATATTCATTAGCCAAATGAGCTAACTGGTAGGACAATCAGATCTGGTGAAATAGTGGTGAGTACTATGGAACGTGTGGTGTCCAATTAGGGATGTGTATTAGTGGGACTATCGGACCTTCTGGTGAAATAGTGGTGAGAATTATGGAACGTGTGGTGTACAATTAGGGATGTGTTGGTGGGACTATCGGACCTTCTGGTGAAATAGTGGTGAGTACTATGGAACGTGTGGTGTACAATTAGCGATGTGTATTGGTGGGACTATCGGACCTTCTGGTGAAATAGTGGTGAGCACAATGGAACGTGTGCTGTACAATTAGGGATGTGTATTGGTGGGACTATCGGACCTTCTGGTGAAATAGTGGTGAGCACTATGGAACGTGTGCTGTACAATTAGGGATGTGTATTGGTGGAATTATCGGACCTTCTGGTGAAATAATGGTGAGTACTATGAAACGTGTGGTGTACAATTAGGGATGTGTATTGGTGGGACTATCGGACCTTCTGGTGAAATAGTGGTGAGTACTATGGAACGTGTGCTGTACAATTAGGGATGTGTATTGGTGGGACTATCGGACCTTCTGGTGAAATAGTGGTGAGTACTATGGAACGTGTGGTGTACAATTAGTGATGTGTATTGGTGGGACAATCAGACCTTCTGGTGAAATAGTTGTGAGTACTATGGAACGTGTGGTGTACAATTAGGGATGTGTGTTGGTGGGACAATCGGACTTTCTGGTGAAATTGTGGTGAGTACTATGGAACTTCTGGTGTACAATAGGGTTGTGTATTGGTGGGACTATCGGACCTTCTGGTGAAATAGTGGTGAGTACTATGGAATGTGCGCTGTACAATTAGGGATGTGTGTTGGTGGGACTATCGCACCTTCTGGTGAAATAGTGGTGAGTACTATGGAACGTGTGGTGTACAAATAGGGATGTGTATTGGTGGGACTATCGGACCTTCTGATGAAATAGTGGTGAGTACTATGGAACGTGCGGTGTACAATTAGGGGTGTGTATTGGTGGGACTATCGGACCTTCTGGTGAAATAGTGGTGAGTACTATGGAATGTGCGGTGTACAATTAGGGGTGTGAATTGGTGGGACTATTGGACCTTCTGGTGAAATAGTGGTGAGTACTATGGAACATGTGCTGTACAATTAGGGGTGTGAATTGGTGGGACTATTGGATCTTCTGGTGAAATAGTGGTAAGTACTAGGGGTGGGAGAAAGGTCCCGCCTGGTTCCTGTGAAAAAATGTGTGAAAACCCCGTTGTTGTCCTCTTTTTCATGGGAAAATCTGCTTTAAAAACAGCGATTAAAATCTTTGCATTTTTCACCCATTGGCCAAAATTCTTCACCATTTTTTCAGTGGCTCAAAAATTTCCACCCATTGATTTACAAGTTTTTCGCCTTTTCGTTATAAAAACGTGATGTATTCCAGAAAGTGCAACACAATAGAAGCAGCTACAGAGCGAGGTAGACGTGCTGTGCTGTTCTCCTGAGATCATTATTGAGATCAAAATTGAGGCAGGAGAGGCTCATAGTGACTCCTATCACTGTGACAAAGTTTAAAAGTAATTAAAGGAGGAACTGGAAGAACCCTTATGTGTCCACTGAGCCTGAGTCTGAGGAGGAAGTGAACACTAGAGAAGCAATGCTGGCCAGTCCCCCTAAATCACCCCTTATTAATGTCAAGGGAGGAAGAAAAGAGTAGTACTGAGAGCCGGACAGGTCAGCTGCTTGTGCCTGCTGCCAGACGTGCTGTCCCTGCTGCTGCCAGTGCTGTGCCTGCTGAAAGTGCTGAAGCTGCTGTCAATGTGCCTTGTAATACTCAGGAGGGGGGAAGGAGAAGATTATGCAAGGTGTGACCGCAGGGGACCCTAAATCACACTTGCCATCCCCAAGCAGTGCCACCAGTGCTAGTACTAAGAAGGTCCAGCAGTTTGTTAGTGTGAGGAGTGAAGGAGGAGGTAATCATCATATTACTAGTGACTGTGAGGAGGAAGACTCTGGGGCTGAACTTGATGTGGTTGGTGTTAGTAGTAGTAACAGTGATGGTGAGGAAGCCGGTGTGACTAGTGTTAGGGGAGTGGTAGGGGAAGCAGTTGAGAGCATCCAGACTAGCAGTTAAAGGAGCCCACACCATTCCCCTGACCCTGGGAGTACCCTTCCCCTCATGTTATAGTCCATGTGGAACATGATACTGAAGAAGTCAGAACTGTTACCTTACAGCAATAATACCACCAACAGCAGGAGCACAGATCCGCTGCCTGTGCCTTCTGCTACTGCTGCCTGTCTACGTTCTTCATGTCACCAAGGAATGGCAAGTGTGACATTAGGGGACATTCCTCGTCACCTCCTCCAACCCGCAGTGAGGTGTCTGTAATACAGCAGCAGCAGCATATAGGGACTAGTAGGTGTGGTGATGGTGATGATGATGGTGGAGAAGCTGCGGTGGAAGAGACATTGATGGTCTTTTTTAGCCCAAAACTGAGAAGGAATAGGAGACAGAGATGAGGATGGGCATCACCACCACTACTGTCACTGAGCTTTTGGAATATGAAACTGAACTAATTCCTTCTGATTCTGAGATGCAAGGGCAGCAGGGTGCTGAGGAGCAGGCTAGTGTGCCACAGACCACCGTGGACACTGTGGGAATGGGGTCAACAAGTGATGCGTGACTAGGACAGGTTCCACTTGCCAGTGCCACCAATACTCCTGATCCTAGGTGAAGTGCTAAATCTGAGGCAGTAGCAACAACAGCAGCAACATCATCCACTGTCACAGACAATGAAGGGTAATATGGAGGACAAGAAGAAAGAGGCCATTCTTCTCCATCTGTTCCCTTCCCCCTGAAGTCACCATGGATGGGGGACTGTTTTTCTCTTGGGGCAGGCACCGTGCAATCCTCAGCAATCACACTTTACACAATTTGTGATCAGTCAGTGAGAAGAGGAAAAGAAGGAACACACCTTGGCACAAACTCCTTGATATCACACATGAAGCACAGACACTGTGACATTTATGTCAAACATGTTAACCCTTTGAGTGCCAGAGGGGTACGCAACACATTGCAGAGCAATGTATTGTGTACCCCTCTGGCACTCAAAGGGTTAAAGCCAAACACCCACCACAGAAATCAAGCACCGCTGCTGCTGTACCCTCTGACTCACCAGAAAGGACAAGAGGCGAGGTGGAGATCAAAGAGGAGGAGGAATAGAGCAACCCAGGCAGAGACTGAAAGTTCAGTGATGAGCGAAACAACTAGCTCACCATCACATTCTTCCTCTAGGATAACTACATCTTCTGTCAATCTACCTCATTCATCATTACCTCCCCCGCCAAATGATAGCCACTCTGTAGATGTTAGGATGTGGCAGTTCGTGTCCACCCATTGCACACTGTGTGGTGTACTGACCACACATGCCAGTGTGGTGGAGGAGAATCACAATCAGTACATCAAGCAGCATCTGAGGAGATTCCATCCCAGAGAATATGTAAAGATGGTGGCAGGGAGGGTTCATCATTACTATTAAACTGTCAGCAAGTTGTCATGTGTCCTTAGAGGGGTGAGGACAAAGGGTATAGTGACAGCGGCAGTGCTTGGGTTCTGGTGTCATGGTGTTTGGATGCAGTTGTGCACCCGGGTGTTATTTACCACACACACTGTGCACATTGCAGTTGTGATGAGAGCCACAGTTCCTTCTCTCAAGGGAAAAATGTATAGTCTAATAACAACACACCCATGATGATTGGCCAACTTTGTCTTTTCTCCACATAGGCGCATCACTGGAGCCAGTCGGTGCAAGTGAAACCTTTATCATCCATCTTCCATGTTACTGCTATTGTTAATCCCATTCCCTTTCAGCTGCCTAATCATCCTGCTGCTTAAACAACTCGGCAGCAGCAGCAAGAACAGCAGTCACAGTTTCCACATCTACATCAGAGCATTTGACAATGGCCAGTGGCCACTGGCCAACACAACATGGCCTGCTGACACTAGGCCAGTAGGGCATTTTTTTCTCAGGGCCTCTTGTGCTTTAAAAAAAAAAATAAAAAAAAAAGTAATTAAAAAAACCCATAGTCCTACAAAAAAATAAGCCATTTTTGGGAGTTTGTTTCTAACAAGCCTAAGTTCTACAAATCAATGTTTCCTCAGGGCTTGGGCCTCTAATAAGTCTAAGTCCTACAAATCAATATTTCCTCAGGGCTTGTGCCAAACAAGTCTAAGTCCTACAAATCAATGTTTCATCAGCGCTTGGGCCTCTAATAAGTCTAAGTCCTACAAATCAATGTTTCCTAAGGGCTTGGGCCTCTAACAACAAATCTTACAAATCATCCTCTACAAAATACTCTATTAGGTCAAGTATCAGTCTACCCCAGTGGCAGCTTACAACAGGGGGTTCCTGTCTATCACGTTACTTAGAAATGTATTTTTTTATGTTAATTATTTTATTTATAATATTAACTGTCCCCCCAATACAGTCAAGAACCCCCCCAAAACAAATTATTTCCCCAGACTCCACCCACCAACACAGACACCTTTCTCAGGTGTCTTATAGGCTTTTTTAATTGTATTTAGGATTTATTTTTTATTAACAGCCCCCCCAATGACAGTAAACAAACCCCCAACCAAAAAAAAAATACCCTGTTCAACTGATTTTTTCTGAACACTCCACCAACACAGGCACCTTCATGCCCCTTTTATACTATGCCTTTAGGCAATATAATAGTATTTGCTATGTATTGTGTGTAAATTCAATGTTCCCATTGATTTCAATGGAATGAGCTAGACGAAAAAAGTGGAAAAACTGCACTTTTAGTGGGAAATTATTTGTCAATGGGGGAAGTGTTATCATTCACGGATTTCAGTTTGAGACAAAATTTTTCGCCTATCAGTAGTGAGTTCTATGGGGTGCCAGTGTTTTTTTACTTTAATATTACACTATTTCATTCAAGGATTTTCCTAACTTTATGAAGAAAAGTCAAGATTTTATTAAAGACATCGAGGCGAATATTATGCTTTGAAACCTTCTTTACTGCTCCCAGCAGCAACATAGAATGAATAACTGAAAAGATAAAAAGTTCCCATTTCAAACATCTCAGTCCCACACACTCTGAACCCTCTCCACCAATCCAGTGCCAGCATTCCCTATAACTGTTGTTTCCTTCATAACTTCTTCCTCTTTCTTTGATGCTGAACATATAAACTTATTTGAACTGAAGGAACTCGTCAGTGTCCCAATTCTTTGTGAACTTTCTATGAAAACACGTCGATGAATTATTTAATGGATACAGTTGTATTGTTAGAAAAAAACATGATAGGGAGGGTATGACATGGGAGGGATAATATTTGCCTCTGTGTCTTTAATAAAATCCTGACTTTTCTTCACAAAGTTAGGAAAATCCTCAAATTTTATTACAAGAGAAGGAGGCTTCATATTATGCAAGTTTAAAGGTTCTATAACATTCAAGCAGAACTTTCACTTTTGTTTCAGTGTGGCCTCATATGTTTAATCGTTTCTCCTGTTCCCATAGTTATCTGTATCGTGTCTTGATAGTTTGTATAAACGGAGCTTTTCCTATTTTAAGTTTTTACCTGATGACGTAATCCCTTGTATTCGCTCTGTTGCCGTGCACCGTATGGTGCATAAGACACTCCCACATGGCTTCAGCGCGACACCTCCGTTCTGCCCCTCAATCCCACGTCAGCGCCTTGTATGTCATGTGACCTGGAGCGCTCCTTGAATTGTGAGTGCGCGTCACTACGACGTTGAAAAAAAAACAAAAAAACAGTCTTGCAAGCGTTGAGTGACAGGGCGCTGGGAGGGCTTGAGCATGCTCTCTGTCACTGGAAAAGGAAGATGGCGCCGATCGATCCGGTTGAGATAGTAGATTACAAGGTACAATTAAACATATTGTGTTGACATACAGGCAATTAAACATGTTGAATTTACATATTTATAGCAAAACCATTAAGCATACACAATGTCTTTGGTGTGTGAAAGTTCCGCTTTCACAGACACATGAGAACTTGGTTTGAAATAAAAGGATTTGAAAGTGGATTCTCTGGACCGATCAGCCTCTTTGAGAATGTCTTCAAGTCTGCCTCCATCTATAAATGATTTGGACATTATGGCTCTGCTGGAGGGATGTGCTCCATATTGTGCAGTTTCAGTACCTGCTGACTGCATGATTCAGTAGCTAATGTATCCATAAGGTTGCAGTTGAAACTGGAAGATAGGGTGTAATGAAAGGCTAAGTCCTTGGGCAGACTTAGACCGTTGTTCTGGGTCTCTCCCTCCTGGATGCGGCTACAAATGGGTAGCCTGTCCGGTGAAACAGGATAACTGTCTGGAACACTGGAACATAGGGCTCCTGAATGGGAGTCAAAGTGGACTCTTTACACTATTCAGGAATGAAGACTCTGTACACCTTCTTAGTTCCAAATCACTAACTCCACTTTATTTGGAAACACAGCTTATTTATACAGTTTCAGCTACAGTACAGAAGACATAATACAATCACAGTGGATACAATAGGTCACATAACACAATGGGAGTATTCACGGGTATAATGTAAGCACAACACCTAATACAAAGAACCAACAACAGATGGCTCAGGGATACACAATAAGGCAGACATGATTACATTAATACAATCACAGTGTATACAATAGGTCACAGCAAATGTTGAAGACGTAACACAATGGGAGTATTCAAAGGTATAATGTAATCACAACACCTAATACAAAGAACCAACAACAGATGGCTCAGGGATACACAATACGGCAGACATGATTACATTAATACAATCACAGTGGATACAATAGGTCACAGAAAATGGTGAAGACATAACACAATGGGAGTATTCACTGGTATAATGTAATCACAACACCTAAGACAAAGAACCAACAACAGATGGCTCGGGGATACACAATAAGAAAGACATGATTACATTAACACACCAAGGGGTTTGGGCTAGGGTAGACAATAGCCAAAAAGGCTTGAGGGGCTGGAATACACATTCTAGGGAAAATGTATTGTGCAGTCCCCTTGAACACGTGGCTACTCTGCGAATTGCTGATGCTCCCAAGCAAGGCCGGCTGTGCAGTTAGTCCTTGTTCAGAGCTGCCTGCTAATAAGATGTTCCAAGTTCCCCATATTCCGAAATAAGGGCTAACAGTCTGTTTGCTCAGAGAAAAGGCATTTAATGGACTGTGATCTGTTACATAAGGTTTCCAAAATGAAATTAATAATTGATGTGAGGATTTATACCTAAGATTAAAAGTAGTCAATTTGTAGGCTTTAAGACAAAGAACAACACAAAGTTGAGGATTCTGAGGAACGGTTGTGTTACGGTTCAGTACACTCAGACACGGTAGATGTTGGTAAAACACCATTTTATTAAAGCACACAAGGAATGGTGTAACCCTCATGGGTCCAGCAATTAGCAGCAATAACTGACACAGGACAGGTTACAAGCAAGTTAACCCACACGGGTCCAGTATGTACTTACAAACAATACTGACACAGGTCAGGTAAATATGATAGATACAGTGTAATAGAGTCCAGTAATGCCAATGAAGCCACTGACTAAATAGCCCAGAATAGCGGAGGCCAAATGTCACCTATGGACAGGAGGAGGCGACAGTGACAGAACGGCAGCAGCGATCAGGCAAGGTTCACCTGAACGGAGGATTGCAATGGTGGACGCCCACCGGAGACTACAAAAGGGTGAGTCAGAGCTCGTGCCAGGAACGGAGGCCCTACTATCCACCACCGTGTGCCTGTGCTACCCTCGAAGGGGTTAATGTGCTTATAGGTATAAGATGGAAGGCAACCGGAAGCGCCCAACTGTACCTAGAGTGGAATACCAACCGCACAAGATACCGGAGATGTAACAACACTGGTGTAGCAAGTAGTGGCACGAGGCACCACCCCCGAAGGGGTTAATGAACGCTATGGTCTGGACTCAGAAGACTACCGGATGCACCCAACTGAACCCAAAGCGGAAGACCAAGAGATCAATTGAACGGTGTGGAGGAGCACTGACACACTGAGACTCAAAACCCATGGACTGGATTGCATATGGTAACGGAGTACCGTAACACAGGGAGGCACAGTAACGTGAGAGATGCGCAAAGTATACAGCAGCATGTACTGCCAGGTCTTCGCCCAGCCGGGCACGGAGGAAGCAGGAACCACCGCCAAGCCGATTCAGTACACAGCACAGGAACGTCAGGTCGGTACACGGAGCAGGGTCGTCGGTCTCGCCGGGTTGGTACACGGAGCAGGGTCGTCGGTCTCACCGGGTCGGTACTCGTAGCAGGAGCATCAGCCAGGCCAGGTCGGAACAGGAAACAGAAACGTCAGCCAGTCCGAATCGGTACACAGAAGCAGGAACAGTAACAAGATCGTAGTCAGGCAGTCCGGGGTCATACACTGGTATCAAGCAGAGAGAACTAGCGCTAGGCATCAGGTACACTACGAAAGGGCAAACACTAAGTGACAGCCCAGGGAATAAAAAGGCTTTCACTGGGAGGAGCTGTACAGCGCAGCCATTGGGAAGGCACCAGTAACAAGACTGTCAGAATGTCGCATAATCACGGACGCTGTCATAGGTTGGATAGAAGACTTCATTAGAGAAAGATTTTGTTCCTCTAGAGATTGAAAAATTTACTCCCTCCGGTACAAAAGTTCTATTAGAAATTTCCAACGCGTGAAAATCCAACACTGAAATTAAATTAGAGTAACAGTAAGGTTGTCCTAAACCTTTTTTAATGATAATTTAATGATAATTTCTGCTTACTCGCCCAAGACTCTAGGAATTGAAGAACATTAGAAACGTCCCAAAGGCTGTAATATCTAGCAGTAGAAGATCTGGATAGATTAATTCCTTTCATAAGTCTATATACTAAGGGACGCTGTCCCATAGGAAGACCTTCTATATGTCTATGACCTTCTGAGATGGTAGACCTATTGCAGCTAATAGTTCTATATGCATTTCCTTGTTGAAAACACAGGGAGAGAAAATGTATAATATTAGTTATATTGGCAGAAATGGGATCCAGATTCTGTTCCAGACAGAAATGGATTTAAGTAACGTAGATAATCTACCTACAGTTTAAGAAGTGGAGGGAATCGCGGTTGAGCCGTCCAAATGGAACTGATCAACACCGTGGTGACCTTCTGTTTCCTGACCTGGAGAATGACTCTGGGAATCACTGCAAAGGGAAGAAATGTATAATTCCCACATTTGGGCCAATTCTGAAAGAAAGCATCCCTGGCTAAAGCCTCCAAATCCGTTCTCCAACCAAAACATTTTGGTAACCGTTTGTTCAATCTCAACATAAAAAGGTCTATCTCCAGAGGTCACCACATTGAGTCTATTTTCCTGAATACCGTTTTATATAACGTCCAATCGCTCAAATCCTATTGCTGTCTGGAATTCAAGTCTGCTATAGTATTGGAAAGTCCTGGGAGATATTCTGCTTGAACAGAGATGTTTTTGTCCAGGCAAAATTGCCAAAATCCTTGCCCATAATGGCCAGTGTTTTCGATTTGGTACCTCCCAGATGGTTGATGTATCTGACTGCTGACACACTGTCCATCTTTAAAAGGATGCAACTGTTTGATGCATCGTTTGTGAAGCTCTTTATTGCGAACAAACCTGCTAATATTTCTAAACAACTGATGTGCTTTGCTTTTTCCCAATACAACCATTTCCCTCTTGTGATAAGATTTCCACAGGAAGCTCCCCAACCTAAATTGCTGGCATCTGATTACATAACAATGCCTGAAGACATGCCAAAAATTACCTTGCTGTTCCAGGCTTTCATATGATTCAGCCACTAAATGAGTTTCTCTCTCTCCTCTAAGGACAGAGGAACTTAGTCCACATATCCCAGGCCTTTGAGAAGATGAAGATTTTTTTATTTCTGAAGGGTTCAATAAAGTAATGGCCCCGGAAAGATTGCTTTAATTGAGGCTAACAAATGTCCCACAATTTTCTCTATCATTCTCAAATAAATCTATCTTTTGGGTAGGCTGAATCATGGATTTTTCCCAATTTATGATAAATCCGAGTTGGGTCAGAAACTGAATTCTTAAGTGCAAGTGTTCTCTGATAATATTTAGATCCTGAGACATGATAAGCAGCGTATTCCCCTGCTTCTCAGGAAAGAAACTACCGGTTTCATGATGTTTGTGAAACACCACTTGGCTGATGAAAAACCGGAAGGAAGACAAGTGAATTTCCATGTCATAGTAACATAGTAATTTAGGTTGAAAAAAGACTTGCGTCCATCTAGTTCAACCCTTTTCCTATTCCCGTTTACCATCGTTGATCCAAAAGAAGAGATTTCTCCCTGGATCAACAAGCCCTAACTAAATATTAATCCCAATACTAACGTACATAGCCCTCTATGTTATGCTCTTTTAAATAAGTATCCAGGCCCCTTTTAAAGGCATATAATGTATTTGATAGTACCACCTCCTCAGGAAGTGAATTCCATACCTTTATTGTCCTTACTGTAAAGAAACCCTTCCACTGTTGTAGATTAAATCTCCTTTCCTCAAGTCTAAGCGGGTGGCCCCTTGTCCTGTGTACTGTTCTGTTAATGAACAGGTCTTTTGAAAGCCCTTTATATGGGCCTTGAACATATTTATATAGTGTTATCATATCCCCTCTAAGACGCCGTTTCTCTAGTGTGTACAAGTTTAACTTTTCTAGCCTCTCTTCATAACTAAAACTTTCCATTCCCCTTACTAGTTTTGTAGCCCTCCTCTGCACTCTCTCTAGTTCCATAATGTCCTTCTTCATAAAGGGCGCCCACAATTGAACAGCATATTCTAGGTGGGGTCTTACCATGGACCTGTAAAGAGGCATAATTATATCTTCCTCCCTTGAGTCAATAAATAATGTCCTCCATTTTGGAATTTAAATTAATGGTTCTATTTCACATTAAAAACAGGCATGAACCTGGGGATGAGCTTCATGTCTCATTATAATAGATAGAACATCTTGTATAGAGATAGATCTTTTCAACTCACAGACTAACAGGCTCTTCACACGTGTTAATGAACATTTCCTTGTTCCCAGGACTTTGATCTAACCCTGCACATTTCAGTTCATATCTATGCAGACAGTATATTTACTAACTTAATTGTCTCCCACTGTGTACTTATATATTTTGTTTCAAATGTATGTCATACTCCGTAAATATAAATAAGGTGTTATTCTAGCTTTATTTGTTAACCCATGCCTGAAGAAGGGGCTTTAGTGTCCTGAAATCTTGCACTTGTTATATCCTCAGTTAGTCATTAAAATGTATCACCTTTATATCACTCTTGTGAGTTTTTTTCTACACTGAATCCTATCATGTCTTCCCTTCCAACAAAGAAACGTTTGATGTTGAAGGGACATAGGGTCTGTCAAATAAGCATCTTTGAGACCTAACTTTATCATTCAGTCTGATGGCATCAATAGATCTCTGAGGAGTGAATGTCTTCCGTCCCGAAGTGTCTATACAAGATGTGAGTGTTTACTTCTTTTAGATTTGTGACTGGGCGTAAGCTTGAATCTTTTTATCTTTACTAAGAAAATATTTCTTACGAAACCTGGACTTTGTATTGGAATTTGAGTAATTGCTTCTTTTTTCTCTAATTCTTGGATTTCTAAATCCACAAGATTTTTGCTCTCTTTCAAGAACTGCAATCTCTATTTGATAAGGAATGGTGTAAAACTCTATCTGATAACCTCTGATTGTAATATCAAATGATATGAGGTGACCTGAGACCAAGCATGGAAAAAAATTGGTGAGTCTGCCAGCCTTTTTTTCCAGGTAAGGAAGGGGAATAGGAAAATTACTTCCCTGAAAAAGGTCTGGAATGAGGTAATTCACTTGTATTTTTTGATCTCCATATTCTGCCTCTGAGGGAAAAAGGGAAGGGAGCCCGGGTTTCACATGAATATGTTCTTCTACCACATGATGATGGATCTTTATAATTTTTATTTTGCCCTCTGAGAGGAACATGGAATGATTGGCTGGGGAAACGACCCCTGCTTCTCTTGGCCCTGCCAAAAACCTTTTGTGAAAATACTTTTTTCATAGTCCATAGTTTTATGGTCGTCTTTATCCAAAGCTGTGAAAGTATTTGCAAATTTTCCCAGAATTTTAATAAAGGAATCCTCAAATAGTAGACTTTCTGCTTCTGGACCCGCCTCCGAAGAAGCCATGTCAGTTAGTTACCTAGAGGAAAGGCCTTCATCTTTCCATAGATAGGACCCTGTTTGCATTGCCCAATAAACAAAATGTTCTCTGAATCCAACCTCTGAGGACTGGGTTATTAATTTGGGACTTGTTCATCTTGTTCGCGACTGACTCCTAGGTCATGTGAACATTTTTGCCAAGCAACCTGTCCTGGCATTGCTTCAATGATCTTTCTATTCCTTTTCTGTGATCTTTCCCAGATTTTGAAATATACTGTACAATTCAGGGGTCCATGATGGGGGTATTGTTACGGTTTATCAGACACTCAGACACAGAAGGTTTGGTAAAACAAAGTTTTATTAATAATGCAATGATCATGTGACCCCCTAGGGTCCAGTACATACAATATACAATACTGACACAGGTCAGGCTACAGAAATGAATAGTATCCCACACAGGTCCAGTATATACAGAGGTATAGATGCTGACACAGGTCAGGTAACAAGGATTGTAGATGACAACTCAGGCCCAGCAGATACCCAAGGTACTATACTGGCACAGGTCAGGTTACAAGGAGCGCAATAACCTACTCAGGCCCAGCAAGTACCAAAGGTTCAATACTGGCACAGGTCAGGTCAGAGTTTGTGTGCAGCTGTAACACAGAAGGCACTGATACACAGACCAGCAATGCCAACAGGCTCTAGTAGTGCCACAAACAACGGAGGTTCCCTACGCAGGGAGTGAGCCCAATAGGTAGATCGCCCGTGGGTGACTGAAAGGAGGCCCCACGTCACAGTACGGTAGAGACTAGGCAACAGAGTAACGTAGGCCCGGAACACGGGACTAGCGGACAATACCTAGAAGTCTGGGGAAGGCTACAGACTGAAGGGTTTATAGGCAACAAATGCGGACTGCAGTGTAATGAGAACAACCGGTACCGACAACAGAGAGTCACGGGAAACTCCCGGACGACAGAGCAGAGCTGTGACCCTGACGCGCTGTAGCACCAAACTGTAAAGGAAACGGATGCTCAGACCTGGACCGTGTGTCCTAGAACCAGAGGCTAACCAAGGCGCCAAGTAGCCACCCAACCTCGGTAAGTGTAACAAGCAGGTCAAGCGTACCGGGTGCAATACAACACCTAACACCGTAGTGAAAGGATAACAGCGCAAGGTATAATCGCAGGGTCACGAAGCAGTGCTACACGAGATGGGTGGAGGCAAGAGTGACTGTCAGGGACAGCAACGGTACGGAGGAAGGACCTCCGAATGGCAGGCAACAGGGTAGAATGGTACCGGGAGGTACACAGAGCAGGAACCTCAGCCAATCCGAGTCGGTACACAGAGCAGGAACGTCAGTCGAGCCAGGTCGGTACATGAAGCAGGAACGTCAGCCAAGCCGGTTCGGTACACAGAGCAGGAACGTCAGCCAATCCGAGTCGGTACACAGAGCAGGAACATCAGTTGAGCCGGGTCGGTACACGGAGCAGGAACTTAGATCAGGCAGAATAGTCAGGCAGTCTGGGTCATACACAGGATTCATACGAATAAACAGAACAAGCACTGGCAAATGGAACACCACGAAAGGGCATCGCTGAAGTGACAGCGCTCAGTATAAAAAGGCTAGGACTGGGAGGAGACAAAACACGGTAGCCAATAAGAGGGAATGAGGAAATAGTTAGACATAACAATGTCGCCAGTGAAAGCACGGGCACAGTGATAGGTATCGCATACTATATTTAAGGAAAGTCTTGGTCATTCTGCCCTTAATTTATATTTTTGCTTTGATATCTAAGGATCTTCTAATCCATAGTTCAATATAGGAAATATCTGAGATCTGAAAAATTAAAGTTGGTGTTGAGGAGGCAAAAGGGAAGCAAGAATCCAGGATTTGCTGGATCACAAAAAGTCTAGAAATGAACCAGCAAACAAATTATTGTTACATAGCAAGCACAGCTCTCTGCTTTACCAGCAGGTGTATCAAACGTTTTGATCGGCTGAAGAGGCAAATACTGTAGATTCGGCAAAACAGGAACAGTATAGACAATGGGGGTATATTGATCTCACTTCCTTTTACATGAAAACCAAGAACTCTGCATTTGAGATGCCCCCCACCTAGCAAAGCTGTATTCTGTCTAGATCTGTAAAATTCCTAGTTCAGCTTTATAACTAACTATAATAACTGCACAGAAATAGAGAAATAGGCCTGTAGTATATACCATAATACAGATAATATCCACCTTACAAGACTTCCACCTTAGTAGAGAACTACACTAGCCAACTTAATGATGCCTCAGTCACCATCACACTAAAGATAGTGTAAGCAAAACCCTGGATGGATCCACAAAAAGAAAAGAAATTGGAAAATGCAGGTGACAGCCCCACTCCCTTTACTGTTTCAAGAGGAGCATTCCCATATGAACTAAACCACCTCTCCCCCCTGCTTTCCTCAGATTACAGACCCGTAAAAGTCCAACCACAACTACTACACACTGAAAAAAGAGAAATAGACCTGTAGTATTAAGGGTGGTTCATATAATGTGCAACTCACAAGGCTGCCACTTTAGCAGACCACTACACTAGCCATAAAATTGCTGAATCACAATCACACGGCTCTCGTTGGGGACTGTGGATCTCAACTAAACACAGCATAAGCAATACTTTGGATGTTTTCACAAAAACCTGCATCAATCTCACTACCACCACCACTGTTCTAAACAAGCACTCTAACTTCTGAGCTAATTTCTCAGATTCTGGAAGTTTTTCACTCACAATGGAGACCTATAAAATTCCAAACTCAACGAGATGATCAGACAGACTAAGCACCCGATGTAAGATGCCTGGTTAGGCTTTGTGAAGTAGATTCCCCACAAAGTGGGGACAGACTGCTATTGATATATATATGAAAGGTGAACAACAACTAGAGAGCGATGTCTAGAGTAAGAGGCTGGCTGGTGGTGGCTGCTCTCTGGGTAGCCTTGCTGCAGCCTAGCCCAGATAGAGATGCTAACATCAAGGCCCGATTAGTGCCGACTGGAGGAGCTGGTCCCGGATAACAACCCAAAGAACAGTAGCTACTCACTGAGGTCGAAGAGGATAACAGGACAGGAAATCTACCTGCAGAATAGGTCATGGTGATTGTCAGTGAAGACAAAAGAAGAAGAAGGCACTTCTGGTGCAATATTGTTTGTAAGTATGTATATTCACCACCCTTCACCTCTTTATAGAGTATACTCACAAAATACGTGGTCAGTGCAACACTTCTATGTTCACTGACAACTGTGCTCAGGGGGATATTCTTTCACCACTGTCCCCCATACAGTGGTACTTTCTCAGGGAAATTCTATCAGGATCAGGGCTGCTCCTCACATCAACTCGAAAGAAGTAGAAATATGGAAAAAACACAAACAGGAGGGCGCCCAATCATGCCTGTTATCCCAATATAATCACTTTTAAATACAAAAAGTGTAAATATACTCACAAATAAAGTTGTTACTCGGGGCTTATACCCACAAATAACAAAACGCACTAGCAGAGAAAATACCTGTCTCTGCTCAGGTCTCCTCGTGTATTGAAGAAATTCAGGAGCCATGCTGTAGTCTTTGTTTCCAGAAAAAGATTTTAAGGCAAAGGATAATAACATTTTTACAAATAAAACATGCTCTTTCGAGCATTAAAATAATAAAAGAACTAACAATCCTTAAAAATCAGACTTGTTGGCGCTGCATAACGTTTCGTAGCTCCCTAGCTACTTTCTCAAATGCAGTCAACTCTCTGCCTCAAAATCTAAATTTTGAGACAGAGAGTTGTCTGCAGGTGGTTGATGATGGACTGAGGGCACAAGGAAAAGAGACCCACCAGAGTTGACACGACAGATAGTCAAACGAGCCAAGTCAGGAACCAAGCAGCAGACAAAGAACGGTTGATAACGGAGCCAGAGTCAGAAACAATTTGGGCAAAGCAGTACAGAGCAAAGGTCAGTAACTGGGATCAGAGAACACAGTGCCAAATCATAAAGCAGGTGGAATGTCAATAAGAAGTCCAGTCAATATACTCAGAATCACAGGAACAAGACTAGAACAACATGTCATGAACTGAACGCTTTGATCGTACTCCAACACTGAAGTGCTGGTGCTTGATAAAGGCTCGTAAAAATGTCAAAACAAGGCAGGAAATAAGGAACTGGAGAACAAGGAAAAAGCAGGCAGAAAACCAGGCAAGGGATCAAAAGGACCAAGAAAAAGCAACCTAGCCCAGTCAAACACAGCTGGAGGTGGAGCGGGGGTACAGCAAATAGAGAGGGAAGTCATACAGGCAGGGTAGTAGTCGTAGAAGCTGGGATCGTAGCCAGATTGGGAAGCCGTACAGGCAGAAGTCGATCCCAGAGCGGGTAGTTGTGCAAGCTGAGGTCGTAGCTGGAGTGCGAAGTCGTACAGGCAGAAGTCAATACCGGAGCGGGTAGTTGTGCAAGCTGAAGTTGTAACTGGAGCGCGAAGTCGTACAGGCCGAAGTCAATACCGGAGCGGGTAGTCGTGCAAGCTGAGGTTGTAACTGGAGCGCAAAGTCGTACAGGCAGAAGTCAATACCGGAGCGGGTAGTTGTGCAAGCTGGGATCATAGCTGGAGAGGGAAGTTGTACAGGCAGAAGTCAAAACTGGAGTGGGTTGTTGTGCAAGCTGGAGCCGGAAGTCGTACAAGCAGGAGTCAGAGCCAGAACAGGTAGTCAAACAAGCTGAGACCAGAATCAGATAATCAGAAGAAGGATATCAGCAAACTGGATAAAACGGACAGGCAAGTTGAAGAACAAGCACCGTCTAAGGGAAGGCGGGCAGTGTTAAAGTCATAGCCACCAATTGTGAAGAAGGTCAGATGATCACAAGGGTCAGGAATAAGGAAGCATGGCCAAGGGTAGTCTTTACGGTCTGTGACTGCAAGTGTTTGATATTTATGATAACAATGTCCGTTCAGTGGCCGGTAGAACTGGAAAGTAAGAAATCATAACCAATCTCCTTTCCCTTGGGTGAAATGTTACCGGTATAAATGTTCTTCCTATCACTGACTCCGTATTGTGATTAGTTTAGGAAAATGTGCAGAAGACAACTGTTTCCTTCCTCTTAGTAAACTACATCAGCAAACAAACACGGTGTAGTTGCCATATTTATAAAAGAAATAACCCACCAAACATAATTAAAGGGACCTGGTCGCTCTGTTTAAATAAAGGCATTTGTTATTATTAACAAATATCTGAATTTCAACAGCATAAACCCAAAAGGTTCATATTTAAAAATATAAAATTCAAATAACTAAAAATAATCTAAATAAATGATGGACAATAATTAAAGACCTATAAAGAAACAAAAAGTTAACAATCTGAATTTAACCCTTTTGGTTGTAAAGTATCTAAATAGAAAATCCATTGGGATTGCGTCCTGGATATTGCCATTAAAGGGGAACTATCAACGTATCTAATGTCCACCCCACCTAAATAGGCATCTAGTGATAAGCGTAACAATCAAACTGTTATGTAGAATAAAGAAAGTCCTTTCCGGTACCTTAAGGTACCATGCAACACCTCCTAGAGGAGACCGGGACTGCCGGCGCAGGTGCGCAGACGTCTGTAAGCAAAGATGTCTGTGCTGTTCCCTGGCCGTCGGTGTTGGCTGAGGTAGGATTTTAGAATAAACCTGTCTTTATTCTACATAACAGTTTGATTGTTAAGCGTATCACTAGACAAGGCCCATTTGTGGCCATTATTGGATACAAAATATCAAGTTTATTTCTATGATATATTTCACTTTATTTTTATACAACCAGACTTTGGTATTTTTAATTTTTACACAGTTTGCAGTTTACCCCCTTTTTCAGTTGTATGTATTGTTAGTCCAATTTTTCAGTTTTTCAGTAGGTAATAGCTGGAAGGACAGGTACCGCCAGGCTATGCAAAAAGGCATGCCGGAACACACAAGCCTCTTCTGGTGACTAGCTCCCACTGCTGGAGATCACAAAGAAATGGGGGCACTGCAAGTCACTCATGCTACTCTTCCTCACTGGCAACCTAGCAGCTTTACTGGCTCATCGCCACCGCCCACTACTTCCTTTTTAGCACCCTGCTGCTCAAGGCAAACGACTGGCCCTCCACCCACACAGCATTCTCAGCTGACCCTGGAAGGCCCGTTAAATACAGCCTAAGCAATTCTTCTTCCACAAAACCAAAAAACTGGAAGTGGAGAATGCGGGCATCGATCCCGCTACCTCTCGCATGCTAAGCGAGCGCTCTACCACTTGAGCTAATTCCCCGGTGCGCTTGCAAGACAGCCATCGGTAGTCTCCTCACTGCAAGGACAAAAGAGAAATAAGGAGCCAGAAATTTCTGCGGGCACCAAAAACGTCCTCCTTCGAGCCGGAATTGAACCAGCGACCTAAGGATTGCTATACATGCACCGACTACAGTCCTCCGCTCTACCAGCTGAGCTATCGAAGGCTTGAGTGCTGTCGCTCTCTGGTCACAAGGTGGATCCAACGAATGCTCCTTTGCCAAAGCGCTCCTCGTTCCAGCAAAAGAAAAGGGCAACTTTTGGAGAATGTGGGCATCGATCCCACTACCTCTCGCATGCAAAGCGAGCGCTCTATCATTTGAGCTAACCCCCCTGCGACAATCAGCGTTAGGGAACGGCTGGAAGGACAGGTACCGCCAGGCTATGCAAAAAGGCATGCCGGAACACACAAGCCTCTTCTGGCGACTAGCTCCCACTGCTGGAGATCACAAAGAAATGGGGGCACTGGAACTCACTCATGCTACTCTTCCTCACTGGCAACCTAGCAGCTTTACTGGCTCATCGCCACCTCCCACTACTTCCTTTTTAGCACCCTGCTGCTCAAAGCAAACGACTGGCCCTCCACCCACACAGCATTCTCAGCTGACCCTGGAAGGCCCGTTAAATACAGCCTAAGCAATTCTTCTTCCACAAAACCAAAAAACTGGAAGTGGCGAATGCGGGCATCGATCCCGCTACCTCTCGCATGCTAAGCGAGCGCTCTACCACTTGAGCTAATTCCCCGGTGCGCTTGCAAGACAGCCATCGGTAGTCTCCTCACTGCAAGGACAAAAGAGAAATAAGGAGCCGGAAATTTCTGCGGGCACCAAAAACATCCTCCTTCGAGCCGGAATTGAACCAGCAACCTAAGGATTGCTATACATGCACCAACTACAGTCCTCCGCTCTACCAGCTGAGCTATTGAAGGCTTGAGTGCTGCCACTCTCTGGTCACAAGCTGGATCCTACGAATGCTCCTTTGCCAAAGCGCTCCTCGTTCCAGCAAAAGAAAAGGGCAACTTTTGGAGAATGTGGGCATCCCACTACCTCTCGCATGCAAAGCGAGCGCTCTACCATTTGAGCTAATCCCCCTGCGGCGGTCAGTGTGAGGGAATGGCTGGAAGGACAGCTACCGCCAGGCTATGCAAAAAGGCATGCCGGAACACACAAGCCTCTTCTGGCGACTAGCTCCCACTGCTGGAGATCACAAAGAAATGGGGGCACTGGAACTCACTCACGCTACTCTTCCTCACTGGCAACCTAGCAGCTTTGCTGGCTCATCGCCACCTCCCACTACGTCCTTTTTAGCACCCTGCTGCTCAAGGCAAACGACTGGCCCTCCACCCACACAGCATTCTCAGCTGACCCTGGAAGGCCCGTTAAATACAGCCTAAGCAATTCTTCTTCCACAAAACCAAAAAACAGGAAGTGGAGAATGCGGGCATCGATCCCGCTACCTCTCGCATGCTAAGCGAGCGCTCTACCACTTGAGCTAATTCCCCGGTGCGCTTGCAAGACAGCCATCGGTAGTCTCCTCACTGCAAGGACAAAAGAGAAATAAGGAGCCGGAAATTTCTGCGGGCACCAAAAACATCCTCCTTCGAGCCGGAATTGAACCAGCAACCTAAGGATTGCTATACATGCACCGACTACAGTTCTCCGCTCTACCAGCTGAGCTATCGAAGGCTTGAGTGCTGCCGCTCTCTGGTCACAAGCTGGATCCTACGAATGCTCCTTTGCCAAAGCGCTCCTCGTTCCAGCAAAAGAAAAGGGCAACTTTTGGAGAATGTGGGCATCCCACTACCTCTCGCATGCAAAGCGAGCGCTCTACCATTTGAGCTAATCCCCCTGCGGCGGTCAGTGTGAGGGAATGGCTGGAAGGACAGCTACCGCCAGGCTATGCAAAAAGGCATGCTGGAACACACAAGCCTCTTCTGGCGACTAGCTCCCACTGCTGGAGATCACAAAGAAATGGGGGCACTGGAACTCACTCATGCTACTCTTCCTCACTGGCAACCTAGCAGCTTTACTGGCTCATCGCCACCGCCCACTACTTCCTTTTTAGCACCCTGCTGCTCAAGGCAAACGACTGGCCCTCCACCCACACAGCATTCTCAGCTGACCCTGGAAGGCCCGTTAAATACAGCCTAAGCAATTCTTCTTCCACAAAACCAAAAAACAGGAAATGGAGAATGCGGGCATCGATCCCGCTACCTCTCGCATGCTAAGCGAGCGCTCTACCACTTGAGCTAATTCCCCAGTGCGCTTGCAAGACAGCCATCGGTAGTCTCCTCACTGCAAGGACAAAAGAGAAATAAGGAGCCGGAAATTTCTGCGGGCACCAAAAACGTCCTCCTTCGAGCCGGAATTGAACCAGCGACCTAAGGATTGCTATACATGCACCGACTACAGTCCTCCGCTCTACCAGCTGAGCTATCGAAGGCTTGAGTGCTGCCGCTCTCTGGTCACAAGCTGGATCCAGCGAATGCTCCTTTGCCAAAGCGCTCCTCGTTCCAGCAAAAGAAAAGGGCAACTTTTGGAGAATGTGGGCATCGATCCCACTACCTCTCGCATGCAAAGCAAGCGCTCTACCATTTGAGCTAATCCCCCTGCGACAATCACTGCTAGGGAACGGCTGGAAGGACAGGTACCGCCAGGCTATGCAAAAAGGCATGCCGGAACACACAAGCCTCTTCTGGCGACTAGCTCCCACTGCTGGAGATCACAAAGAAATGGGGGCACTGGAAGTCACTCACGCTACTCTTCCCCACTGGCAACCTAGCAGCTTTACTGGCTCATCGCCACCGCCCACTACTTCCTTTTTAGCACCCTGCTGCTCAAGGCAAACGACTGGCCCTCCACCCACACGGCATTCTCAGCTGACCCTGGAAGGCCCATTAAATACAGCCTAAGCATGTCTTCTTCCACAAAACCAAAAAACACAAAGTTGGAGAATGCGGGCATCGATCCCACTACCTCTCGCATGCTAAGTGAGCACTCTACCACTTGAGCTAATTCCCCGGTGCGCTTGCAAGACAGCCATCGGTAGTCTCCTCACTGCAAGGACAAAAGAGCAATAAGGAGCCGGAAATTTCAGCGGGCACCAAAAATTTCCTCCTCTGAGACAGAATCGAACCAGCGACCTAAGGATTGCTATACATGCACCCACTACAGTCCTCCGCTCTACCAGCTGAGCTATCGAAGGCTTGAGCGCTGCCGCTCTCTGGTCACAAGCTGGATCCAGCGAATGCTCCTTTGCCAAAGCGCTCCTCGTTCCAGCAAAAGAAAAGGTAACTTTTGGAGAATGGGGGCATTGATCCCACTATGTCTTTTATGTTAGGCAAACACTCTATCACTTTAGCTAATTCTCCAACTAATGCGAAGAGCTCACTTGCAAGACAGCCATCGGCTGTCTCTTCACTGTAAGGACAAAAGAAGGCAGGGATTTGAGCTGGCACCAGAAATAACCGCCTTGAAGATAGAATCGAACCAGTGACTTAAGGATTGAGTTATAAATTCACCAACTACAGTCTTACACTGAGCTAACAAAGGTTCAAGACGCTTAGTTTTCATGTAAGATGTTAAACTGAATTAGTTAGATGCTGCTTAAAAGAGTAGTAAGACTTAATATATTTAATAGGATTTTAGTCTTACCTGTTAAATCCTTTTTTCTTAGTCCATACAGGTTACTGGTAACTTTGGGTAGGCGATCAGCCCCTTAAATAGGCAGAAACAATTCTGAGACGTGACTGCTGGGTGGAGCCTACCTCTTCTCCTTAGCTTGCAGCTAGCCAATCCCCAACTAGTAAGATTTGCAGACTAACTATAGACTAGGTAGTAAGAAGATAAAGGAAGACTCCTGTGAGAATGAACCCGAAAGGACCCCCACGTTCTGCCACAGGAGAGCCAAGCATGGTCCTCTGACAGGGTGGGAGACCAGTAACCTGAATGGACTAAGAGAAAAGGGTTTAACAGGTAAGACTAAAATCCCATTTTCTCTGTCGTCCAATACAGGTTACTGGTAACTTTGGGATGTCCAACCATTAAGTTCCCCAGGGCGGGAAGAAAGGCAAGGACCAGGCGCAGGCCCCCAAAGTCACCAGAGCGCCAATGAACCTACAGATCATGAATAGCTGAACACCGGACACTGAACAGGGGTAAAATAGAAGCCAGAAACTGTACACAGCACACTGAACTAGAGCCAACAGGGCTCAAAAGTGAAGCGTACCGAGAGACTAAGAGATCCTCCTAGACAGGCAAGGCCGCCTCCAGGATCTTCCTCCCAAAACTGGCATCAGCTGATGCCAGCACATCCACACGATAGTGTTTAGCAAAAGTATGCACAGACGACCAAGGTGCCGCCTTGCACAACTGATCAGCAGAGGCTTGGTTCTTGTAGGCCCAAGAAGCCCCAATAGACCTCGCAGAATGAGCCGTGACCCTGAAGGGAACAGGCTTCTTCCGAAGTGCGTAAGCCTTACGAATCATGGACTTGATCCAAGAAGCTATGGTTACCTTGGAAGCAGGCTTCCCTGCCCTAGGACCCTGACAAACAGAGTGTAAGACTGCCTCAAGGACACATAGAACTTGAGACAATGCACAACATCCAACAGATGAAGATCCCGCTCTTTGTCAGAAGTAGCTTTAGGACAGAAAAAAGTGACCACAATCTCCTGATTAATGTGGAACTCAGACACCACCTTCGGGAGAAACTCTTGTGAGGTGCGAAGCACCGCCTTGTCCTTGTGAAAGACCAAAAAGGGCAGTCTACAAGACAGGGCATGCAGCTCCACAACTCGGCTAACAGAAACACTCGCCAGGAGAAAGACCATTTTCCACGTCAGTAGATGTAGAGGAATGGTAGCCAAGGACTCACAGGGAGGACGCTGGAGTACTCCCAGAACCAGATTAAGATCCCACTGAGGAGAAGGGGACCTTAAACACCAGACGGGTATGAGCAACACCCTGGAAGAAAACCTTGACATCAGGAATGATAGCAAGACACCTCTGAAAAAAGACAGAGAGAGCAGAAGTCTGAACTTTAAGAGAACTCAGACTGAGACCCTTATCCACACCATCCTGGAGGAAGGAAAGAACCGTAGGAAGATCAAACTCCTGAGACAGGTCCTTGTCAGCACACCAAGAGAGAAAGGTAGACCAAAATCAATGGTAGGACTCAGAGGAAACAGGCTTACGGGCACTAAGCATAGTAGCCACCACTCCAGAAGAAAATCCATTTTTCTTCAAAATTGAGGATTCATTCTCCATGCCGTCAAAGCCAC